>VXAV01011245.1:210631-238275 GCA_013399715.1 Alectura lathami | reverse complement strand
TTGATGGAAGAAAGAGATGAAATCAATGTGATATACAGAAGTATTTGAACAAGCTCTATCAGTGTGGTGAATTTATGAGACATTAGCAAACAGTCAGCAGCCAGAGGCCATTGCCTTTAAATTTCGTAACATACCAGCTACAACTTACAGAAGGTATTAACCTTGCCTAACAAGCAGAATTTGATATTATACAACTTATTGATTATTGAACCAAAGCTTTTTTAATATTTCTTATTTACTCATGGTCATCCTGTATTTACTAGTAAGGACACTGCCTGGTGACAGATCTCAGCTGCAGATTTCTTGAGGTGGTACTGTTTCTTGTTTTCAGAACAGTAAGCTAACAGACAAGAGAATAAATGCTTTCCCTGTACTTTGAACCCTGTCACTTCCTCCCCAACAACAGCAACAAAAAAAATCACAGTAGCATCATTTCTATCTGTGTGCCTGCTAAGCAGAAGCAGCATGCTCTTTAATACAGCTTAACAGTTGTCACTGGGCTGATAACTTGCATTCTTAATGTTTCAACTTGCAGTCATCATTGTCGAGCTGGCCCTACACAATCTTAGGACAGTTATGTGATTTGAAGTATTTAACCTCTTGGATCAAGGGAGCTGAAGCTCTGAATTTAAAACAGGAAAACAGAGCTTTGCTAGGCAGAATGGTGTTGCATGCTACTGAAGTAGCCCTAGTTTCCTCCTATTAGAAGGCACACTGGGAATGGCTTTCTCATCTAGAAGTATTGTTGTGTGTACGTAGCACACATCCCCAGGGAGAGGAGCTACGTACTACTTATTTCAAGTTTTACAGTCAGGTTTAGTCCTTGTAGGTTTGGAAGCTGCTCTCAACCTCAGAGCCAACAAGCAATGGGGCAATGCCACTGAGTGGTGCAGGGCAGGGTCCTGCTGCACGGTATCCTGTACACTTCAAATCGTGTGCAGGCAAATAGTATGCTCCTTCCCAAAATGTCTCCCCACCTCACAGCAGTGTTACATTAAAATGCAATTTTTATTTCTCTCCCATTTAAGGTAAAATATGATGTCGCCCATCCCTGCCACGCCAGTCCTATAAGGCTTTGCTGCACTGTGCTGACCCCCCATGCAATTCAGGAATTTTCTCTACTATGAGTGCCGGGTCTTGGGCCAGATGATGCAAGGGGAGGAATGCAAGGCTGAGAAAGCTCATGCTTCAGCTGTGCATTCCAAAAACCCCGCAGGTTTTACAACAACATCATAGCCTGGAGGCTGCCCCAACTGCTGTACAGGTTTATCTGTGCCTTTGTCTGCTTTACTGAAGAGCTCTGGCAGTCCCAGCTCTCGGCATTGTGTTCCAGGCAAGGCCAGCAGGCACAGGGATCTCCCTTCTTGCTGGGGAAACCCCTTGTAGCCACTTGAAGAATGCCTGAATAAATCTGCCACCTGCGGTGGGATTTCCTCTTGGCATACAAATGCCTGAAGGTCACCCTGAGAAAGCTGGAGTGCTGCAGGACTCAGGCAGCCCCAAGAAACCTTCCCCTTGGACAAAGTTTTCTGCTCTGAAGCAATGTTCTCACTCAGAGGTGATTTCTCTGGACATCCTTCTGACCCTTGTCAAAGGTGGAAGTCCTCACGAACCTACACACCAAGCCTCCTAGATGTGACACCCACTGTTTAATAAAGGAGAAGAGGTTTACCTGGGGAAATCTAAACAGGGTCTGCCCCACAGCAGCCTCCAGCACAGCATCCCAAATGTTGGCTTTTTGAGGGAATGTGCACACCTGCTGCAGCTTTTCTCAGCTACATGTCCAGTCCGCATGGCATGCAATTCCATATGCACTAATCCTGCAACCTCTACTATGTTTTGATTAAGCATTGACTGCAGATAACATGGTTTTGGTCTACTGCAATTCCAAATCACATTAACATCCCCAATTAAAAATTTGTCTTCTGATACCACTGTGGAAAAGAGGAAAATATTTCAGCAAGTTATTTAACTTCATCCCTTAAATTAGTGGAAAAAAATACTGCAGACCAAGGTCTCCAGCTCTGTATATATTCTGCTAATCCTCCTCAACACTAGACTTTGGTGAGTTTAAGTCTGGACTTGGTCCTCCCTGTATGCACAGTCCAGAAATAGCTATTAACAGACAAACAAGTAGCCCTAAGTATGCTTTTTCAATAAAACACCGCTAAGTGTCATCTCTGCCTGAAGACATTCACAAATAATGAGAAGCCCTCAAAATGGTTTATTTTTGAACAAAGCAACATTGAGTCAGAGCAGAGAGGAAACCGGATGGTATTTCAACATCATTTGCACTGAGCGACTTTTATGAAATGTAATCTAAAATGTCACAGTGTTTTCTTATGGCATAAACACAGAGTACTTGCTGGTATGAATTTTCTCCTGCTATCATCTTAGATATAGTAAAGAGGTAGTCCAAAATCTGATTTCACAGCCTCTTTGCTCGTGGTGCTAGCATCCACAGAAGAGGCATCATGCTCTGCAGTGGTGGGATAAAGGTCTGTTTCCTCTTAAATTAGCAACTATCAGGCAGGCCACTGACTATCCTTAATTTCATACTGTTAGTCAGAACTGATCTGATCAGGATTTAAGGTGACAGATGAGAAGCTGTTGGACATGGGCTCAGCTGCCTCCTGCAGCTTTCTGTGTGGCTGTCTATGACTTGTTACTTGAGAACTGGAAAAAATCTGTTTTCCTCTCTGCCTTCTCAATCCAGAATCCAGTGATGAGTTCTTCAAATGACACGTCAGGTGTCTGAGTTTCCTGCTCTGCACACCCACAGCCTCAACAATTCTGGTCATGTCTTACTGCCGGTGAAGAAAGCCACCTCTGTGATTAGTTACTCACATAATGTAATGTCTAATTGCAAGTCCCAGTTCTCCTTTGCATCTCTGAGGGCTTGTTTTGACTCCTAATGTCTCATAAATTATTTTCTCAGTAAGATCATCAGAGAGTGCAAGAGACAGAGGGAGAAATCCCAGATAAGGTGACATAATTGCTTTCTCTGCAGACTGAGCTTTGATAGAGCTGCATAGTCTAAGGCATTATTTAAAATTTGGCGTAAGAGTCCCCCACTGTCAACAAAGGGAGAGGAAAAAATTATTATCCATGAACTTCAATACTCTAAATTAAAGGAAGATAATAAAACAGCTGACAGGATGGTAAAAGTGTATTGGCCTTTTTGATGGATCACCCTTTGATGGATCACCAAGAACTTGCTGAAACACCAAGTGACAGACATTATATAAAATCTAAAATCGTCAAATTAGTGAAGAACAAGTTAAGAATCTATAACACTGAAACCAGCAGAAAAGCCCCATTGACTTATTGGAAGGGAAACCTGGCCGTTAAACAGCAACTTGCCACTACCATAATATAAAACCTAATCATGAAATCGCAAGGCCCTTTACATTTTATTTTTCCTTCATTACTGTCTCCTTCACTGACTCACAAACATGACAATAGAACAAGCCATATTCCTAAGGCAGCCCTTGTCGATAATGGATTTGATGTAAGTTATCGAGCTGGCCCTGATGACATAACTATGAGTTACAGCATTTTTATTTTTCATTCCCACCCAACCCCCAATCTGTCTCTTCAGCCCAGCCTGGGATCAGCCTGCCAGTGCCACAAGGGTGAAGTACTTGGGAGGGGAGGGAGCGGTAGCCAGCGGGAGGAGGAAGACTCCATCTGCACCCTTCTGCAGAATGAGTTAGTAGGAGACTTTTAGATTTAGTGACAGAAATAAGCAGACTGAAATATTTTACTCCTTCTAAATCTCTCTTAGTTTCTTTTTCTGGGTAGTCTAAAGAGATATCTTCAGGTATTTTTAAGCAGATGAGTGTTAGCTACCTGTCGACTTCATTTTTGGGGATATGAGAGAGCAGAGACAGAAGGGAGAGGAGTCACTGTGTTACCAACACAGAGCTGTATAAAACACTCTTTTGCCCCTTTGTGCCTGAGCTCAGGAGAAGGTGAGAAGCATGGTCCTACGAAGCAAGGCAGCCTCACAATCTTTGCCGAGGCTGTGCAAAGCAGCTTGCAGCAGCCAGGGAGGAGCTACACTTCTGCACCAACTCCCAGCCTAGGCCAGTGGAGTTGCAGATGGGATTTCTGGCTACAGGTCACATCTCCCCAGGCGCTGCCTGCTCCTCTGAAGTTCACCTTGGCAAATGTACAGACCTCATCTCTCCTCCCCAGAAGAAGGAAAGGGCCACACCAGAAAGTTTCCCTCCAGAGGAACACTAGTGACACTGCAAAAATCCTGGAAGGATGTGTTTCCATTTTTCCTACAGTTCCAAGGTGAGAACAGCAGGTCTTTTCACAGTATTATCTTGTGCAGGTATGTTGTGTAAACGTTATTCTGAGGAAAGAAAAAAGTGGCATAGCGACTTCAAAAGTGATTCCTGAGTCATTAATTTTATTGCTATTTCTAACATTGGAAGCCGCTCAGAGCATAGCTGCCTCTTGTCTAATTTCACAAGCAGTATTCCAATATTAAATTTGTGATTGCTTATTTTTTCAATTTCATCATCTTTAGAAATACAGTGTTTACACCCCAGAGATAAGGATAATGTTCCCGCCCCAAAAGACATAACCATCAATTGTGACAAGTAACAAAAGGTTTCTTGTATAATGTCAACTGCTCTTGTTATTTTTCATTTTGAGACCACGTCATTGCTTTGAGTCAGACAGGATTTTCTTGTTCCAGTTCAGCCCTCTGTCAAAGTGACCATCTAAAGTACCAACCAACCCTGTATATAGTCTAATCCATCCACCCTTTCAGCTGGCAATGGGAGAAAACCAGGCAGTTTACCAAAAATGTACCAATCTCTGTATTTGTGGAAAGTCCTGTCAAAAATAATTTAATAGTAAGAGTTCTCTCCAATTACTCTTTATGTCACATGTTTGATCCTGCGGATAAGACAGATGCAGGCACTAGTGAACTTCCATCCTACCTGGAAGACAATTGTTAAAATGGATTTTCCATTGATGATCAGAAATGGGCCATCTGGGATCATTCTTTGCCACCGTTTATTCTGCATTTCAGATGTCCCCATTTTCCCTCATTTACTCCTGTCATTTCACCTCGTATTCTACTTGTACAGCCCGTGAGATAATCATTTACACACATGATCTTTTATCCTTGCAATCATATTGAATCAGGATGCTCTTTTAGTCATGCTCAGGCATATTGAATCAGTCACTCGGTCACCTCACATCATGTTCAGGTGGGCAGTGAGGCATATTTACCTCCAGACTTCCTCCCAAACATATTTCCTGATCAGTTCACTTGCACTCATTCATTATTGCTAACCTCTAAGCAGCAGCAGCAGCTCAAGAGAGCTTGGATTCACAGACTTACTTCATGAAACACTCTTTTGCGGCTATATTTCTCAGACATTCATAAACTACAGGTTGTTTTTACTTTTATCTCTTTGCAGAAAACAAAGGGAACATGTTTTTTGGATGCCTCCTGTGCTTGTAACTTGGGTACATTAATGTCCCGTTGAGATCACAGAACTTTTCTTATAGTGGCTATTTCTATGTCCTTGTTAGCTTCCTAGTCTACACAACTGGGACCGAACTGATTGCAGTTCTGTGGATTGGTTTTAATCTGATTCTATATGCTTATAAACATGCTTATGTACATGTGTATAATTAATAGCACCCAGATAAGAAGTCTCGTTCTTTTTCTTTATTCCTCAAGCATAAGCAAGGCAGCTAAGTTTTATAGAGAGGTAATATACCTTATTAGATCAACAGATACAGTTGGTAAAAAATGATACGTTCTGAGCCACTGAAGGCCATTTGGCATTCTGTCAAGTTGACACTTCTTCCTGTGTTTTTCCCCATATATTTCTTAGTAATCATATGTGGGTTTATACCAACAAACTATGATTATTCCTACAGCAAACAACAGCACAGAGAGAACAGCGTATGCGTAGTTTTGTGAAGTATGTAGAGATCTGGGGCTGATGACTGCTGCCTGTTTCTCTTCCTTGTGCAAACAAGGTCTGTGTTTTATGAGTGATCCCATGGAGAATATTTTCAAAACAGGAATTAATTCACTAGTTCCCCACTCTGCTCCAGCAGCAGCAGCAACTCCAGAAGCCCAGCAGCAACCCTCTGTGCAACCCTCTGTGCAAAGCTCTGCCACAGCGCAGTCTTAGCAGCACTAATGAGTGCACATTTCTCTTTTAAACAGGAGCTCTATCCTATGTTGCAAATCAACTGAAAATATAAAACTTTGATTGTATATAGCACAGATAACATCATATTAGTAGTAGCAGCTGCTGATGCCAAATGACTGATGGAGTAAGAGAGCAACTGCCATTTTTCCCTGCCTTGTACTTTGCTCATCTATCTTGTCCAGGAAAATGTTGTGATCACATCCATTTGCCATCTCTTGGCAACCTTCATTTCTCTTGTACATCTACAACTGGTATTCTGTGGCTTAATTTTGTCCACTGTATGTCCTGTTTTTGAGCTATCTGTCCTGCTTAGTTGCAATTACTTCTCCTTGTATCACTGATGAATAATTTCCTAGATGGATGTTTGCTATAAACTCATTCATTGATCTTCCTGACTTGCCCTGAAATATTTAACACCTTACATATTTCTCTGTGCTAAAAAAAAAACATTCTGTAGAGACCTTTTATTTCTGCTCTATACATCATTGTTAGCAGGATGCATTTTTTGAAAACCTGAAGATCTGTTTCTTCAGAAAGTTGCAGAAGTTGTGAGACACTACAGTCCGCTCCTGTCCTCTGTTTTCCCTTCTCCTGGGACCTGTACTCTTTCAAGAGCCAGCTTCTTCTCTGGTTTTGCTGGAGTTTTTCATTGCACAGAAATCAGCATTTCTAAGGAGATGTATCTACATTCTCTGTGTTTGCTCTGTGCACAGACCTCACCCTTTAATTTCCTTTCAGCAGTTCCCTTACCATAAACATGAAACCTCCCAGCCTTATCTCCTCTGGCATAAACATACTGGGAGCTGTAAATGTCAAATGCTGGACCACTGTCATGCTTCCTTCACTCATGGAAAGCTTCTTTGAGGCAGGCTGTAACCGATGCAGGAGGCATTAATGTTTCTCACAAGCACATTTTTCTAGTTGCACGAGTTTGACTGCTCTTGCCTTCTTTTGATGTCATTGCTGGGACAATTTCTGCTTGTTACAAGGCCAGAAATTTCTAACCCCAAAACAAGATACTTCAAATGTGAATGTTATGAGCACAAAGACAAGGAATCTCATCCAGGCAAAGAAGCTGCAGATAAACAGTGCGTTACTGGCACTTGATTAAGTGATAGGAGACAAATCACAAGAACTCTTCCTATATCCTGCCACTACTTACAGTGTGAATATAAACTGTGGGTGACTTCTGAGCAGCCATCTCGTGAGGGGAGGGGAAAGGGAAAAGTTGAACAAAAGACCTTGCATGCAGCCCTTCTCACCAGCACATATACCGCAATACTTGACATCTTGGTAGTAGATCTGAAAATAGGACATCAGTAGTGCCTAAGCATCAATGTCAATTCTCATTTACTCCTGCAATTCCCATTCTCCAAATTCTATTCCACCGCACAGAGATTATGGGCTTGTGACAGACATCTGATTTCAAGGGTATCACTGAATCCTTTATCTGTTAATTTCAAGAAGTTTCTTCACGTCTTGTTCATTCATGATTTATGCAGCTGAACTTAGGATTTTTTTTTCTCTCTTTCACAAAGAAGCATTTATTTGCTTTTCCAGTTTCCAATGAAGACATGTTAGGATATTCTTGAAGTGGTGGAATGTGTAAGAATAAAGCCAGAATAGCCCAAGACCTGGAGGGGTGATTTACAATTTATCCGGTAGGTAAATAATGTTTTTCTGAACTAGAACTGTCTGCTGTTCTACGCCTGGAGGAGCAGAAATTCAACACTAGAACTGCTCTGATTCTCCTCCTTTCTTCTCCTGTGTATTCTGCAAAAACCTATCTCCTTTTACACCCTAGTTAAGAAAATGGCAGTTATTCACATTTTACAACAGTTTGGGTACAATGGTTAAAAAAACTCCTCTCCTACGTGAGCCCCTGTGCAATACTGCAGTACAGATTATTGTGACTGTAGACAGTAATAACAATGCTGGTAGTAACAGTGATATCATACCCCATGATCAACCTGAAAAGATGTATTCAGATCATTAAGGCATGCCGATAATGATGAACAGTTAATGTGAAATTTTCCTCAGCTCCAGAGCCACAATTTGAATATCCAGGATGGAATTTGATCCACCTCATTCTTAAACTGTGGTTGTTCTGTGCAAAGAACAAAGTTTGGCCTCCTATGCATTAATGTTTTCTTCATTTTCCTGAGCTATGTGCTGCTCAGGGCGGAGACCTGCTATTCCTCTTTGTTCTGTAAAATCCCAAGCACACTCCCGGGTCTTGTAATAAATAATAAAAAACAGTCCTAAAAACAAAGCAATAGAACTGCTTTCAAACAAGGATTTTTATTGTTTGCATAGCACAGACTTCCATATGTTTCTCAAAGTTTTCCTTGTGAATTATGTTGCCTTTGATAATTACATTGCAGGAAAAGGAAACAGTCTTCAGCTGGCTACTGCACAAACGTAAGCTAGCCTGTAATAAATGCATTCTTCCTCTGGAACACATATCTTTTTTACAGCATCTTTCTTAACAGTCTGTATGCAGCTGCTGTTCTTCTATGCTCAGGTAAATTACCATTGAATAATTGCAGTGCAAGGTCAAAAATCAATTAAATGGAAATTACAGTTATTTGTTCAAAAAGCTCCAGCAATATTTTATATCGCAAGTCACTTAGGTGACAGGTCAAATGGGTTAATCAGCAACCAGTGTTTTCTGTGCTCTTGACTCAAATCTGTCTTCAGCAGAAGTGATAGAAAAAGAGTCCCAAATGCTCACTTATGGTCAGCGACAAAGATGTGGGGGCTTTGAGGAAACTACCAAAGTTATTGCCATCTATCATTGCTGTGCTGCTAATGTGTCTGACTGCACCTGGATCACATGGATTTTAAGACAACCTAGCGGAAAACCACACCGTGTACCAGTGAATGAATGTGTTTAGATTTTCAGATCATTCAAGCATTTGCAATGTCTCAGGCCAAACCTTGTGTTACACCTTCTTCTGGGATCCAGATTTTTGCAACTATACGTAGATTTTCCAAGTACTCCTTGCCTGTCAACATGATGTTTTCTTTACTCTACTCTTTTCCTGCTAAAACTGTGGTTTTCCTATTTCTCCTCATTTCCTGTGTCATAACTGTAAAGCAAATACTGTAATGCTGGAAGTAGATATTTGCATCTTTAATTGTAAAAAATGATCTCAATATATCCATGATACCTGTGTCAGAAAAGTAATGAGAATTTTGCTAACTCAGTGGCTTAAGAAGTGATTTTAACTAATCCAGAGCTTGTTAAGAAAATGTGAAAAGGAGGCAGACAAAACTCAGGCTGCATGCGTGTGTAGGCTTCGGGCCATAAATAGCATCTGGCATATCACTTATAATATGCCAATATAATCTAGTTCTGTATCTTTGTCTTGACCAATACACCCAGCATGCTTCACCCTCAGCTGCCATCAAGCCTTACAGCAAAAGCACTGCCGAACTTGCATTTCCAAGATGATCCAAGCCTGTCATGTATCAGCATATTCAGGCACAGTACAGGAAACCCCTGGCTGAGCACCTTGCCAAACGCCTGACTCTGAGCCCCGTGTACTCCCCTGTAAATGCTTCCTTCCATTGAGTCAAGGCAAAGACAGAAGAAGAGTCAAGTAGGGGATCTACTAGATATGACCCCAGGGAGCAACGTCAGTGTCAGTAGCAGAAATAGAACATTCACAGTGAGTGAAGTGTTGCCTAGATGGGAGATGACCATCTTCCGTGTGATTCCTGGGAAGACGTGATATTGGGATGCCAGGAAATTTGTTTGGTTAGGCTGCTTACTGGCTACTATCCACAGACCTGGTGTGTGTATATATATATATATATACATACATATATATATACATATTTGTGTATATATTGCTTGTGGTAAATGTTGAAATGTAATTTGCAGTTCTAGACCTAGAAATACAACTTTTTACATCCAGTTGTTTTTCTCTAAATAAGTAAAGCATAAAGTTCTCTTCTGTACTGTAATTAACATCATGATGACCTCAGTTAGGTGCACAGTGAGGTGGTTTCACCTTGACTAAAAACACAGATAAATATTTAGGATATCTGTATGGATTAGGGCTCAGAAGAATCACAAGAATCACCTGGATCAGCAAATCTGCAGCAATTGTGCTCCAAAATGCCAGCTTCATCTCAAAGCACGGTTCCTAATCCCTTAGAGAAGTCACAATGTCAGTGGTGTGTTGTGAAGTGTTGCATCTAATAGCTGCGTTTTAGGGCACTAAACAGGGTGACTTTTCTTCCTGCAATAATACCAGTGACTAAAGCAGGGCAGAATTAAATGTGTACTGTATATCCTTTGAGAACATATTTTCTGTGCACCAGACCATAGAGGAAAGTACAGTTAGATGTTTTTACATGAATACTCAATAAAATAATAGACTTACTAAGGTAAGTTATTTTGAGGGCACTAACAGGTGAAATGTAACACAAGAATGAGCCCGCTTAAAGGAACACCTGAAAAATAAATTCTGCATTGTAGAATGATTTAAATTTCACATACCAGCAGGGAACTTCAATGAAAATTAGCTCTGTGTAACATGCTTATATGTGTAAAAAGGGTTTCTACTGTACTTTGGCTTTAAAAACATTATTCACTGTTTCCTAGCACAAAGCCCCAGCAGGCATGCACTTGGCTAGCTAGTGAAGAACTCTGCCCCAGTTTTCCATAATGCATTCATGAAGGGATTTGTAACAACCAGTGGTTACTGCAGCAGAAAGACTGAAATGTTGTACTGTGGCATTTCTGAAACAAACACAAAAGTTCAATTGCTACAGCTCTTACAGGCTAATGATGTGCTGTAAACACTGGCATATTGGTAGCAATGTATAATCCATACTCAAAGCAACCATTCATCAAGACTTACGACTTCTTTTTTATATACTGTGCTCTTCAGGTTAAAACTATGGATGTCAGAAGCCTCTACTGGTGACTCAGCCTCACTGTGGTATGTGCTTGCACCCTGTGGGGCTCGATTTACCGAGAGCTTTACAGAGAGTACCCAGCACATACACCTCTCAGCTCCCTGCATCTCTCAGCTCTCTTTTGTGAAGAACAGTCTTTGTCTGAGCATCTGCAATGAGGCTGGGAAGGTCAAAGGGCTCACCGGGGTGCTGTCAAAATGTAGCACCTTGGTCTGCAGCAAACATGCCAGAGAGGGAGCAGTGAACTGCAGTCAACACAGGGCTCAGGCCTGGGCTGGAGAGCTATGTTGTTGTAAAGCAAGAATAATTAAGTTGTGAAACACAAGCTGGGCTTAGCTTAAGGTAAAGAACAGCACCTCCTCAGCCAAGAAAGTTTGGCTTGCTGGAATTGGTGTCCTCCCCAACTCTTAGTTCTTTCTTCCCCACTTGTACGCTACTGCGGCCTTACTTCTTCTTTTCTGGCTGTTTTCTTTGTTTCTAGCAGTTCTCAAGTCTCTCTACCTTAGCTTCACACTCCTCTCCTCTATTATTGGATCTTTTTTCTGCCTTTCAGAAGCTCTTTCTAGTGAATAAAGGTGTACATTCAAGGTGCATAAGGAACAGCCTGGAAAAAAAATTTGGAAGAAATCTTTATCATACAGAAGATTTTGTCTGAATCTCTATCGGAAAAGAGACACAGGCACGGAGAAATTGCTGCCATGTACGGGCCTCTCTCTCTTAGATATCTCTTTGAATTGGACTCCGACAAAAAATAGAGCTCAGAATCTTGCTGAGATGGTGCAGTACTCAATTACAAGAGAATGTGCCTTATGGGTGACAGCACTGACCAGCTACGTTATTGTAAATTCAAGCTGTTAGGAAGTGCAAAAACAGATGGATGGCTACTGTTCTGGGTCTTCCTCCCCTGTACCCCAGAAAAAGATTAAGAGCAACATCTGCCCTGGGAGGAGTGTGGCCACTACTCAGAAGCTGGATCTGGGCAATGCAGTCTTGGTCAGCATCACCCTATCAGAAGGCATGATACACAGGTGGCATTTCATTGCCTATACCAGAAGAAAGGCGCTTATTTGCATTGAATGATCTTTGACCTGAAAAAGGGAATGAAAAATAAGCATTGTCCAATGCAACTACTGTGGCACAAGCATGTAATGTTGCAATAACAGGCCATGCAATTTTACACAGTCCATCGTGAAAAATGCAAATTCCATAAATTTTGCATTTGCAAGGCTGGATTTAATCTACAGTGACTGTACTTGATTTAAAATATTGCAGATACTGATAATAGCTTTCATCTGAGCCATCTGTTGGAACTGATCCATTCAGTTGTTCTGGAGAACCCAGTATCTAGATGAAGAACAAAATTTACTGAAAATTATAAAGCAACAAAAAATTTCCAGATATGTCTTAACACTGGCATTAGTGCAGACAGTCTTTCTGGAGACTTGAAGTATGTGTGTATCTCTGCAGAAAGAAGGCTTGAATTAGAGGAAAAGTGCCTGCGAAGAAGGCATTTTCCTCTCAAATCTCTAGGAGGAGAATTCTTCTCTCTGAAACTAAACAAAGCATGTGCTGCAGCTCGCATACAGTGCCTATGGGAGAAACCAAGCTTCTTAGTGTACAGGTCTTAGGAGCTCATACCTTTCTCATGAGTCAACCCCAAATTAACCCTTTAATGTGCTGCACGTCATAAAGAAATGATAGTTAGAAATGTGTTACATGTGTTACTTGCTCCCAAAAACTTGTTTCTGCGTAGACCTTATTTTTATGTCAGGATGAGAATAGTGCCATCATGTATTGGGATAACACAGAGCACAGTGTGCTCAAGTCTGAGTCATATCATTTATATGAAGCAGAAATATCAGGGAGAAGGGTGGGAATTTGGGAGAGCAGGAGGAAAAGTTCAATCCAGGAGCCTCAGCTGTGCCTCCTAATACAACTGTTATGTCAATAAATCCTAATAATAGCAAAAAATGAACCAGTTGGGAAGGCGTTATTGTTTTCTTCTTCTTCTTCTTCTTTTTTTTTTTTTTTTTCAGTGCAGGCCAAGGAAGTTATTAGTTTGATTTGCAGTCAGATCTCAAGTAAATCTGGATGGTTGCCTGGATCCTAAAGTGTTCGCCAAGCACACACAGTGAGGGACACAGGGCCCAGGAATTGTGGAGGCCAAACCATGCGCACACCTTGTGGGGACCTGAGGCTACAGCAGTGGAGGTGTTTACAAGTCACTTTGCATAAATATCTAGCCAGCAGAGGTGCCTCTCTGACTGAAGTAACTGTGTCTTTTGTGTTTTCCTCCTTGGTGATAATAAATTCACTTTCAAGCGATAACAGATGAGGGTGAAGTCCATCTCCAAGGTTTAGAGCAGAGTGGTTATACATAAGAAAGCACTCCTGCAAAAATCAGCCTGCAGAAGTCTGATTCCTTTTTTCCAAGAGATTTTCTGCTTGTTTAATTACGCATTTCTGTTCCTCCCTCGGTGGATCTGAACTCTGCTGACTGAATCCAGAATTTCCCCTCCCAAGCGGAGGAACAAACCCCCGCATACTGGAGCTCAACAAAAACAGCAAAAACCTACAACTGGATTTTCTCTCCCTAAAATTACTCCTTACCTTTTATAACTCCCACACAAATAGCTGTGATATTGTAAATATGATAAATCCCTCTATGTGAGCTGAATACATTGATTAGAAGCAAAATAGTCATGTGGGTTGGGCTAGATTGGCTTATTAAGGATTCAATAGCTAATTGCTTGCACTGTGGGATAAAAAAGAAGGAAGAAATAAATACAGAGGGAAATATATGTTTGTTTGTGGAATGGCTGATGGGCTGCTGGCCAGGGCAAGCTGAAAAAGACTGCAGGAGTTTTGGATACAGTGAGAACCTATTACCGCTGGCTCACATGGAACAAAATTCAAAGGAAGAAGTCCACAGACTGCAGTGCCTGGAACAACATAGCTGTGGTTCAAGGGTTTCTCTTTTATAGGCTGATTACAAATGCAATATAATTAAGTGCACCATCTACTTGCACAGCTCTTTTAATCCAATGATTTCAAAGAACTTTACAGAGCATAATTAAGTAAGGAAAGAGATTTGACCTGAGAGCAAAACTTGGAGATGGATCTCCCAGCTTCCCACCCTTTCCTGTCTTCTTTGTCAGATGCATCTCTGTTTACTGAATTGTGAATAGTAGAGCTCGAAGGCAAATACAATTAATAGTAAAACTTGTTTGTGTGAGGTAGAAAGGGCAGGCGCATGTGCAGTTGAGTGGCAGTCTGAAAGAATCAGGTAAGCAAGGCAGAAAAGGAGCAGAACATGTCTGTGTTATTAAAAGCACCAAGGAGAAATGTGGCAGCATGGAAACTGTAGCATCTCAAGCCTGGGTTTGTAATTTCCGTTGTTGACTGCAGCTCAGAAGTCCCATCCCCTCTAATACTGAACACGGTCAGTCTTCCTTCTAGACAAGGGTGTGGACATAACTCTAACTAGTCTTCAGCAGCCAATGCAAAGCACAAATCTAGAGCTTCAGGGGGAAAAAACAAAATCTGTAAGTCTTCTCCTTTCTATTCATTTTTCATAGCTTTTTCAGCAACAATCAAAGGACTAGATATACAGCTTGCAGAGAGAAAATGATAGATTAATTAGCTCCCAGCAGATCTGCTGTATCCTGGCTGTGCACAGTCGCCTGTTGAAAAGAAGTGCTTGGTCATTCTCCCAGCCCAGGTGAGAAGAAAAGTGAACAAGCTAACATCATCTGCAACTTAGGCGAAAATGAATAAAGGTGAAGAGAGCTAGACTTTTAATAAGGGAGGAGGGAACTGAAAAGTGGTACAATAGTAGCTGAGGAACTGAAGTACATTTAAAAAAACAGCGGTCAGTTTTCACCAGATGAAGTGAAATCCTAGAGCTTAGGTTTTATGTAGAAAGAGAAATGGATATTGCAGCAGAACAGCTGAGGAAACTTCTAGAAATTCCAAGCATTTACTCATGGGCTGATCTGATGAGATGGATCACAGGTCAGTGGGGTCTTTGTGCCACTGAAAATCCACCAAAAATAAGAGAGGTGTTTTTTTCTAAAATGAACATTCCAGGACTATATGCAAACAGTCCCAGTGAAGCAAAGCAGAGTTTGAGCAGTATAAACAGTTAAAAACACGGAATAAGTATCAGGATAAAGGTACTGCAAGCCTACGAGCTGTAGACACGTAGTTAATTCCTAAAAATAAAAATAGAATGGTAAAAAAGAGGCCTAACACATAGCACTAGACCTTGGGCAACTGCTGAATACATCTCAAGGTACAAGAAGAAAAAAGCAAAGCCTGCCCACCCAGAGCTCCTGCAGGACCCAGTGCTGAGGCATCTCCCAGGAGGGGGTATCGTCAGTGACAGGAAGAGGAGAGCCTCTCCGCCTTGGTGGATGGTGATGCTCCACTCGCGAGTTCTCGTAATGTGCTTGGAGATCCTTCACAAAAGGAGCAGTGCAATACACATGTGAAGTGTTGTTATTATTCCTATTGCACAGGTTTATTAAATTTAATGAGGACGCTGAGGGATTCCATTAATCCTAACCTCAATACCAGAGTCTCTCAACATTTTCTTGATGAAGCCATTGAAAATGTAACAGTTCTGAGTGTCTTCATTTTCACACTCTGAGGCTGTTAAGTGCACTCTACATGCAACTGCATCTACTCATTACACCCAAAGTCTATTCAGGCTCATGCATTATCCGCTTGGCCTCTTTCACAGTAGAAGAATAGGATCCTACATAATGTCCACAAGTATTTTTTTCCCATAACACTTTGCAATAAATGAACATTAATTCAAGCTAAATTACAATGGAGCTTCCATAGAATTACATACTACATCTACACGAGCATCCAGGGAGCAGCTTGATTAATATCATTATCGCAATGAATAGTAGAGGAATTAACGTGACTTGCTGCTAACTACAACAGAGCAGCATTTAGATTTTACTTTTAGAAGATATCTTCCTTATTTTCCTGAATGAAGTCCTTCCAAGTTGCAGATGGAAAGCGTGAAAGTGACAGTCAGCTCAGTAAGGAGCTTCAGGAGTAAAGCTGTTGGATTTTCACTTGCTGTTAGGTTTTGCTTTGTTTAAAGTCCTTCTGCAAATACATGCGTGCATCCCAGCTACATTTTTTTTCTCTCTTTCATAATTTAAGATACATTTTACAATAAAGTTTGCTTGCTCATAGTGAATTTGAAAAAGCTTCACCAACACATTACAAATACTGTTAATGATTTTTCTATGCTATTAAAAAGTTATAAAAACTAAAACAAAAATTATAAAGAGATATAATCCTGAAGTTATAAATAACAAATAACCACAAGAGAAAATATCCATAGTAACCAGCCAGCAGAAGCAAATCCCAGTAAACTATGCAATCATTTGTATTAGTTGTCACTGAATATTTCTGTTACAGTAGTAACGACAGAGCTCAGTGACATGCAGTCATAGAAACACCTTTGTAAACTATGTAGATGATACCAATAGAAAATCTCTGCCTACTTATGATTACTGGCTGCTGACTTCCTTCAGGGATAACTGCCATTCAATGTGAATTTGAGATTAATAAATCTAGAGATTTGAAGCGAGTTACTGTGGGGCAGGGGTTAGGTGTGGAGCAGGGTCTCGCTGCAGGCGGAAGAAGACATGGACATGTGGGGTCACTTCCTTCAGACTGGTTCCTCTTCCAACCCACATGCTTTGGTTGAAGCTCTTCTACCCTGAACTGCAGTTTCTCAGGCTCTGGTTTTGCTCTGTTGCAAGGCACAGTTAGGCATGTAGAGTCAGCACATAAAATGAGAAAAACTAAGATGAAGGACAGCAGTACACTGAAGTGACTGGGAGCCACCACTCTCGAGCTAGGTTTGGCCCGTTGAGCTGTATGGACCTCTTTTTGTGGGTAGAACAGGAGCGAAGAAAGACTTGCAGAGTGCAACTGTTGAGGCTATGAATAGGAAGAACAAATGCAAAATGCTTGCAAAGTTTATGGCCATAAACTTCAGAGCCTGCAAGTAAAATGTGCAAGAAGTCTACAAGCTGTGCTTCTATATGCCTTTTTCCTGAGGTGATCTCCATACTTATTTAATTTTACACAGATTAGAGGAATGTCTTACAACAGATATTGATTTCCCAATGTCTATATAATGAAGCAAGTTTCTGTACTTAGTGCCAACAGGTATGTTCTTTTATAGTTATGTGCTTTAGAGAAAAATAATCATAACAACAAAGAAATTTTAAAGCAGTTCCATGTCTGAAGAACCCATATGATAAAAACTCCTTACAATGCCTTTTTCCTAGCAGAACTCCAAAACGTTCACTGCAGCCATTGCGACTTGGGTAAGTAAAGGCTAAAGCAGCACATGAGTGCATTAGATATTATTTTGTGTCCTTATAAGGAGTAAAACAAAAAACAGGATAAATTAAACTTGAAATTCAAGAGACACATCCTGACTACAAGGTTTATCCAGCTCATTTTCCAAAGCAAAAGGCAGAAGTGCTGCTGTTTCAAAATTCTAGGCTGCACTTGGACAAAACAGTAGAAAATATGATGTAATAAGTAAATTTGTCTTCACAGGGTAAAAAGGAGACAGATCTACCGCATTTTACTGATCCTTAACTTCTCTGATAGCATGTTTACACTCAGGATGTTTTTGGTGGGGGGCAGAGAATGCCATTTACTGAGCTCACTGAATGTCTTCAACTCAGAAAGCTTCAGATCAATCTTCTGGACAATGTAGACCTGAGTGGCTAGTTAGTGCACAGTGTTAGGGCTCTTGCACTTAATCGGCTTAGAAAACACAGACAATATTTCCTAGTATAGCTACTCAACTGCCCAAGCCAGGGCAAAGCAGGTTCTCCATTTTCCTACACCAAGGCTGAAACAAGCTATTTGTGTCATGATTTTATAAGCACATTTATTAAAACGTGTTTTATTAAAAAAAGTTGAAATTATGTAGCTTGGTGATCTGAAATGTCCCTTGCACAGCAACAGACTTCACGAAGTTTGAGATACCTTTACTTGTCTAAAAATATATTCTTGGGTAATAAGGTATTTTTTAACAAGGAAAAAAAATGTTTTTGTTAATCTTTTCAGAAAAAGCTTGTCTTTTGTTAAAGCAAGTGTGCCGTATTTATGCAGTGCATAGTGTACAAATGGGTTTTCATGCACGTTTCCCTTACAGTTGGCCAGAATTGTCCATACACATGACTAATCAAAAACACACTGATGAGGTACCTAGAAACAAAAGCCTGAAACTGACAATGTAGCAGGACTGTTAGTTAGCTACGTTGTACAGTTCCAAACTTAAAACATATGATCTACTGCCACCTCCCTCTTGTGGACAGCTATTTATAGTGACAATTGAACTGCAGATAGCTGCTTAGCAGTTTGATGTCATAATTTATGTTCCAGCTGAGGTAGATAGCTTTTTGAATGTGAATAAATACAGACTCCCATCTAGCAACATTTACACATTCGTTTTCTCCCACATTTACAAGAAAGCATGCATGCTAGGATCACTGCCACAGTGGTAATTACTAACACTCAGCAGGCTCTGAAATACCTGAAAAGTTTGCTAGTTACCATGAGAAATATTGCCCCCAGGAAATGCATGGCTCAAAACCAGTTTGTACATGGTGAATGCCTGCCCATAACCATGCATAATTCAAATATTTCATGAACCAATAGGAGCCTCACTTGTTACTCCTGAGACAACCAACAAATGTCATTGTATGAATAATAGAAGAACACATATATTTGTATAGCACACCGAATTATCTACTGTAACTCCTCAACTTATTGCAGCTACCGGCAATTATCTCTGTGTTAGCGGACACTGAGTAAATGGAACGNNNGGACACTGAGTAAATGGAACGTTTATCTGGTGGTTTTTAAAATTCTGAAACTACTTGTCAGGAGCAGTCACTACTACTTTACTCTCTACAGGGTTTCATCAAAAGCTATCTAATGCTGAGGGTTCATTTTACAGCTTGTACCTTATGCTGGTACCAGTGCCCAGTCTCCTTCCCGGTGGGTTGCTTTCATTTTGCAACTGTGGGTGTATATAAAATTCAACTGATATCATTCAGATATTGTCACCATCATTTAGCTACGTAACTAACTAAGACAGTGGGAAGGAATGTGTAATTCCTTGGGAGGCCTATCTGGATTACAATAAGGCTCTGATCAACTGCGCATCAGCACTCCTATGGGTTTGATCACTTGCATTGTCCTGGCTGGGTTTTGTCTTCAGCGCTTCAGATGTCTGCAGTGTAGACATCAAGATCCATGTAGCAGTCAAACTCCCTTTACACCCATTGGAAGAAACAGGCATTATTCATTTCTGCAGGTAGCAAACATAACAATAATTTTAAAAATATTGATTTAGAAGTTAGGTTGTTAATGTCGGGTAGACGAATTTTTCTCCAGGCATGCTTACTGCTTCAGTACTGCTTCTTGAGTTTAGAAAGGCTCTACTTTAAAAAGACATCTAAGTTGTAAATCTAAGGGAGATAAGCCATAACTTAATTGTCTACAGAGTGGCTATTCCAGGTGTGCTATGCTAAATTTGAACCTCTGTGTACTTCAGATCACATTCACTTTTTTTTTTTCCTGCCTGTTTCTTCCCTCCAGCCGTAGGCCAGATGTTAATTAACCTTCTAAATTATATGAATATTATTATATGAAAAGAATTTAAAAATGTTTTTAGAAGTCATCTGCTCAGTATCTCAGAGTTAGTTACTGAGTGTGTGTTCTTTTTCTGTTTAAAAATAAAATATAAACAAACAAACAAAAACCAGTATTTTATTTTGATTGGGTTTGATTTACAGAAAGTGCAAAAGGACATTGCATCTTCATATTTTGTTTCTTTCCTAGCCAAATTATTGATCAAAAGTGTATACTTCTCAAAAAGGAAAAAAAAATGTTGCTCATTATACTCTGTCTGGTGTGAGCCATTTGGTGTTTTGAAATGAGAATAGTACAGATATTTGCCAGAAAATCAATGGAAAATTGTACACAGTTGAAGAAATATGTATATCTGCTGTTGTGTAAGATACATCAGCTTGCCACTTGGCTAGATATTTCCTAGCACACCTGGGCTTCTTCTCTGTAAATGCCAGGCAAAGCTGACAAGATACAGAAGTGTTTTGTTGTTGTCACTTTCGCAGTTTTTAACGTGATTAATAAACATACAAACAGCGTGCCCCTGAATGCAAGTGAACCATATTCCCTGGACATTTTTCAAGCTTCCAGAAATAGTCTCAAGTTAAAATTGTTGGTATCAGGCAACCAGCAGTATCCAGAATAGTGCAACGTGCAGAACTGTTGCAGTGTGGTAAGACTTGGACACAGACATTGCACAGATTGGAGCAACAGAGCTGATAGGGATTTAGCCCAAAGTGACTCACAAAGGCCAATATAAAGCTTGTTAAGTGACATAAAAGACAAACTGCTAAATATTAGATATCAAGAGAGAGCATCATATGCAGCTACCAAGTTTACAAATGACATGCAATATACTTTTACTCCACCCTGCAGGAGATGGATGCGTTCAGGGCATTGCCCTGCTCATGTGCAGGATTATTTTTTGTTTCTCTTCTTCCCAGGCTGTGTGTGTAGGAGCTGGGAGGTGTGAGACCAGCCCCAGGGAGGTATTCCTGCAGTAGTCTTTTGTATACTTGGAGATAGTCATCAGAGAACTGATGAGAGACTGTCTCTCAGTCTTCTCTAAGAAAATCCATTTCCATCCTTTCTTATAGTCTTTCTTATAGTCTTCTGTTTCTAGATCCCTGCTGATTTCTTCTGGGCTTTCTGCACTGGTTTTGCATTTTTCCTGAAGTGATGTCCCAAGCTAGACAGATTTCGTCAGTGAAGAGTAAAGCTGAAGGCTTACTTTATATTTCACATCTATGGCATTTGTAGATACACATTTCAGCATGAAACTTTTATTTTGAACTATAACTATTGGTTATCTTACTTAAGCTAAGTTTGCTTTCCATCAAATTCTTTTCTGCAGAGTTACTGCCTACCACATTACTACCTGCAATTGTGTGCAGCTGATTATGCCTATTTAAGTGGAATACTTATCACTCATCTTTACTGAAATGCTTTGTATTGTATTTCAGACCATTTATACAGTTTGACAAGAACTCTTTGATTCCTAATCCTATGCTCAAAGTTTTTGCTCCCTTTCAAGTTGTCTGAAAGTTTAATAACGCATTTTGTTATACAAGCAGGAAACAAAAACCTATTTCAGTATCAGACGCAGGACAGGTCTGCACAGAACCAGGCTTGATATGTTTCATGACAAAACCATGGAGAACTGCTTGTTGACTGAAGTTTTCAAATTGGAGCCTTCCTTCCACAGCAGCTTCAAATGAAGCATTCATTTCCTGCCTTCCTAAGGAGAATGTTGTCATATGTTTCTCCTGTTCACATACGTCAGCCCTAGGAGGCAACTGGCCGTGGAGGAGACAATAAAACTAAAAATAAATGCTTATCATGGAGTTAGGGCTCTTGGTCTAGCCCTATTTTGTTTGCTGGGATTATAAAACTATGGGGATGAGAAGTGGCTACCATCATGGAGGACACCAGCCCTGACTAAGGTGTGTAGGTACAACTCACACGATGAACCCAAGATCATCAACCACACTGTGTATTTCCTAATGTTTTGCCAGCTCCTATGAAGTGGATCATGCATCACGGATTCCATACCATTCCTGAAGATGTTTCTTAAGAAATCCTGTCTTATCGTTTAGATTTACTTTATATTCAATGAGCACAAAAGTAGTTCCTGTGGAGCAGGATGCCTGCAGGATGGGGGACACATGAAATCCTGATAGTAGATGCTGTTGGTCAAGATTTCTTCTTCATAAAATCATTCTGCTCAGTGCTCGTGTTTCCACTGTCCTCTGGTTTCTTCCTTTCCCATCATCTAATGTTTCATTTCAATATTTACTACTTCATTTTAAGAGGGAAAGAAATTAGTTCTAAGGGATTTATGTAAATAAAGACTTCAAAATAATTTTCTTGTGAATGCTTTTCTTTCTTTTTCTTAGAAAAGCAGTTGCTATAGAAGAAAATTAACAGCTACCATTGTATAGCTGTTTTCATAGTATAGTGCTTTTAAATGTTAGTTTGGGATTTGCATCTTTCTCTGTTTTATTTTGGATAAGCTAATTAACTTTAAAAATAGTCTCCATAACATGCAAAACATGGGAGTAAAGATGGTGGAAGCCAAAAGGTTGGCTACAGCAAGATTTGCATTGAATTAAATTAAACTCCACCATGGAAAGAACTCTGTGGAGTGCAAGAGGACAGTCTAATTTAAAAGGGTATGCCTTGCTGTGCAGTCTCTTAAAGCGTGATCTGCTTTTGTCCTAATTTTCCGTGACAGTGTATTTAATAGCAGTGGTCCCTTACTGAGAATACCTTCTGCCTGGTCTGCCACTGCAGTAATTTTGGCTCTGTAATCAGCATGTCTTTGTCGATTCAACACTTAATTTCTTTAAGGGAAACAAGAACTCTTAACTGTTAGTCATACAGCTCTAGATGAAGAAATTTTATGGCGGTATTAAAGTACCTCCATCTAAGCCATTCCACATTTGTTCCTCCTCTGCTTTGTTAGCTGCCTATTAAAAAAATTAGGAAATTATGAAATAAGAAGGTACCCCTGTAAGACTGATTATTTAAAATCCTAGAACAGACTCTCAAGGGCAGATCAGGACTTTCACAACAATATGGATTAATGTGATTTTTTTATGTGTGCTAAAAATATGTGGGCACTGCTGTTTGATAAACGTTTTATGGGCAATATGCATTTTTCATTTATGAACATTCATCATTAAGTGGCTTTATATTTAAAACATTACCTAATGGAGTTGCATGGAGTCGGGAGCCAACATGTAGATGTGCTTCAGAGCTACTTGGTTTCCAAAGCAGCAGTCCTATTTAAATGTGTACATGCCTTCTGTGACCTGACATATTAGAGGTTCTGAATTTAATTTAGTTTGAATGTGCAATTTTTTCTTTTTTTCCTTCACTGCAATTATGCAGGATATGAAGTATATATAGTAAGTCTATGAACACACTGTGCCTGAAGAGCCCAGCAGACATGCTGAAGGATTATTTCTCTCTTTCCTCAACATTCCTACAAATAATTGTAGGATTAAAAATCAAAAGAATCTGTATTAACATTTAAGAGCATTCTGTCTTGCTCTGCTAGACTACAGACTCAACAGGATAAAAAATGATACTTGAATTAAGTTAAATTCATTGTATTAGGGAATTTGTATGCTGTATCCAGTATGGCACCCTATGTATCAGAAGCACACAACCAGCTTGCCCACTGGAGCCATAACATGCACAGCCCCAGCTCACAGCAGGACTGCAAGGTGCCTTGTCTTCTGCTCTATGAGTACTCCTGTTAACAGCAGTGGGGAGGCAGGAGATGCTGGGAGAGTCTCCCTTCTTCCCAAGGTGACACACATGTCCCATCCCCTCCCTCCAGTCCTTCGTGCTCCTCCAAAATGATGCTTTAAGCCCTCAGCCGCCTGTGGCACCTCACCTCAAAGGGGCATAAGAAGCTGAGCAAGATGTACCTTGCATGCTACCTCGCAGGCAGCATCAGCAGAGCACACCTATTCCTGAAGAAAGCAATGCTCCACTTTTGCAGTCATGGGTGCAGAGCAATCTCTGGCTGTGTCAGCAGGTCTTCCAGTGTAATGTGGAATGGGAGCAGGCACATTGATGAAAGACCAGCTTAATGGGTTTCCCATAAATGCAGACATATAGCACTACGTATCTTGGCAGCACCACTGAAGCTATCCCGCTTGTATTTTTAAGGTTAAAAACTGTTGTCACATTCCTAGCTCGGGAACAGGGTGGCATCTGATTAAACAAAACTGAGCAATGGAGATTGCTTAATTTATATATTTTCACTTTCCATTCCCTGTGCATGGGTAAGGAAGCCACAATGAACTCTCTTGGACTAGACTGGAGAAAATGGATTTCAGCACAACCCCATTTTGTCAAAGGAGTTGTCAGTTTCTGCACTCTGAAGCTTTGGGGCTTTGTTGTAGTCTAGAGCAAAACTGTAAAAAAGCATAGCCATCCTCACAACAGCTTTACCCTTCACCTACCAGTTTACCATCACAGAAGGCTAAGCAGAGAACCAAGGTGGCAGCAATCCTGCAAGTGGAGGTGACAAGTAGTAAGCACAGGCTATGGGGAACCCAAAGGGAGTTCTAATTTTAAAAGGGTTCATTATGCTACTACATTTTACTACAATTTAAATAACAGTGTTTGGGAGGGGTTGAAGTTATACACAATGAATTATTTTATATTCTTAAACCACTCACTAATTTAAGCCAGACAGAGCAATACTATAAGAATGTTTTTATATAGTATACATATTGTTCAGATTATCTCTTTATTACTCTCCCTAAGAAGTGTATGTATGCAGTTCAGAAAAGAGACTGCACGTAGCCAACAGGAAGGAAAAAAACAAATGTATGGGAGGGATTACTTCATCATCTGTTTTGTTCTCGATGGATACATCTCAATCCAAGGCGAAGGACTTATTTAACTCTTCCTGCAGCATGTATGTCCCAGTGTAAAAAAATCAAGGTGAGTTCAAAGGTGTACATGTCTACCTTTAGCAGCATTATTTACTGATGGGTTTCACTCAGTCTTAATCTTTTACATAGCTTTTCCAAAATGAGTACAATGATTTCTGGCTGTGAAAGAAAAAACCTGATCACTCTGGACTATCACCAGTCATCCCTGAACTGAAAATATTTCTGTTATCCCTTCTACAGTTGGTTCTGTCTTTATAATGACTGTCCTAGCATGCATTAAATTTGCTCAGTGATATATTTGTATTGCTAGAATAATGGCAATTGTCTCCCTAGTGCACACTGCCCCTATACCCTAATATTAACTAAGTCATCTCTTTATGTGCAGCTTTCTCAAGCACTGATTGCCTGCCACAGACACCTGTGCTCTATACCACGTTCAAATGTTAACAATAAAACTTGCGAGAGTAGATTGATGTGAAAAGGTACAAAAGTCAGATGAAGCCATGTCTAATTTTATCTTGCTGTCATCCTATGGTGCATTCCTAGTCATGTAATAATAAAGAGAACAGAGGAAAGGCTGAGAAGAGAGAAGAATAGTAAATTACTTTTTGACAACTGCCTCCTGACTTTAAGTTTCACACACACCTCTTCCTCTGGCCTATGAAAGTGCACTTACTGAATTCAGCACATGAAAATATAAAAAGTCAAGGCAAAGCTTTCCAGAAGAATGATGAAAGAAACAGCTTTGTACAGGGACATAGCTAATGGGAAGCCCAACAGGAATTTTCAGTGCCTGTGTTTTTTAGTGCTGTCTTCTTGTTTAGGGGTGCTTTATTACAGTCAATTGCTCCTCCTCATTAACTTCTAGTTTGGCGCTGATAGCTGTATAAACTGCCCTAACAGCCCCCATGAGTCCTGCTGCAGTGAAGGATCTGGTTGTGTTTCCATTATAAACCTACTTTCAGAGATATTTATAACTCAGCCATTTTAATTTGCATCAGGCTTTGGGGAACTTGGCTCACAGGTCAACGAGCGAAACAATTTTCAGCTTATGTATTTGAAAAGAAAAGATTTTAGCCAAGAGCAGTTTGCAGTACAGAAAATTCTACCATAATTTAGAAGCTTCCAGGGTATGACAATTTATATTCTCTTATGCAGTAATTATATAATGTGTATTATATATGTTACATTTGTTTATGTAAATGCAGATTAATCAGGCATTGATGTTTTAAGATGCATTTTTATCAGTATAAAAATACACTATTTTCACATGTATCTGAATAGTAAAAGCATGGTTCATATAAATCCACCTTCAATTTTTGAAAATTTGTAACTCTTTTGCATTTAGAACTGTTTCACAAAATGTGACATAGAAAGAAAATATTGATGGATAATAGAAAAAAAAAAAAAGTTGTTTTGTTCATGTGTTATAACGATCCCCCAATGTACTAGTACAAAAAAAAAATCTGACATTTCCTCTGTTTAGGTCCTTGCGTCTGCCTTGAAGGTACTCAGCACCACATTCAATCTCTAAACTATTAACAAGGAAATGAAAGAAGCTTAATTTTCCTTTAGATTTTGGGCTGGCTGGTAGGTACCTTTACAGTTGGAGTGTTTTTATAGTGTGGATATATTTACATAAATATATTTGTAACATGCATTCAAAGATTTGTTTGAATATTCAGTAGTATTTGTCTTCAGGCAAACATTATTTTAACTTATATTTATGGTAATTTTCTCAGTTGTTTAACTTGAGAATCTAATAAACAAAATTTATATTCTAGATAACTTCATTGAGATCCTTCTCTTTATTAGTGTTTTCTATTGCACATCTGCATGATGCATGTATTTCATTTCTGTCACTAATAGTCTCTGCTCTGCTCTACACCACATCATTTCTAGTCTAAGTCAATTCAGACGCTGCTTTTCACTTGATAACTGGTCTTTCACTGCAGCTTCTTCTGTCAGCGAGCTGCATTATGTCTTCTAGGTCACAGATATGAAAACTGAACAGAATCATCCTTAATGATTACCCATGTAGAGGTCCATTAGTTTCATTCCTTTTTCTGAAGTTCACTGAAGAAGACCCTCAGCCTTCAGAGTTAAAGCCAATTTTGCCTCTGTGCGAACACCTTACTCTTTACGCTGTACTTGCTGACCTTGTAGATTACCACTTTTTTTCACTTCCTGTTGTCTATGAAGACACCTTAAAGTAGAAGTAAGGTGTAATGATGGTTCGCTTTCTCTTTTTTTCCTTTACCTGCCTTTTCTCCTCCTCTTATCCTTACCTGCTCCATTAACATCTCTTTTTTAATACACTCTCAAATGTCTGATCAGAGTTGTTTCTTGCTTAATGTGAAGCCATCTTCACCATGTTGACTGTCCTTTAGCTTCTGCCCGCTCTGTCCCAAAACATTGATCCAGCTAAATGAGAGGCTTTTGTTTCATCTCAGATGTACAGGGGCTGTCTTTACAGTAAAAAAACATATTCTGCTGCTTTTAGATCTGTATACAAAAAAGTATATTTTGGATGTTACTTATATTTGTAGTTCACAGGACAGTTTGGAAATTGTACATTTTATTTACAAATATGTGCACATGGTTTAATTTTAAATGAGATTTTAAATAGAACACTTTTCAGTTCAGCGTTGGTTTGTATTAAACTATTATCCATACTGGCCAGTATATTAATTATTTCCCTGAATATTTTAATTCTGTTCAGCATATCTCAAATAGCTAGTTCTAACAAAAAATAGAGTATGTATATCCACTTTTTATCCTGTGTTTGAGTGTTCAGGTTTCTGTGTGCTTAAGCTTGGGAGTAGTGGCTGACATTTTGGATACACAGTTTATATGCAGTTGCAATAGCATGCCAAAAAATAGTGATGCCATTTCAGATCAACAGGTGTTTTTC
>VXAV01011245.1:174152-196347 GCA_013399715.1 Alectura lathami | reverse complement strand
TTACTGTCCAAGAGATTGCTGCTAAACCACTGATGTGTCTCTTCTTGCCATCAGGGCCAGTAGGTATGAGTTCACTGCCAAGAATTAGCTTGTGCTTTGAATCCAGATAACCTGACTTCGTTGCAAAACTGATTTGTATCACATGTTGAAATTTCAGGGTGGGGAATTGTTCCTTTCAAGTTCCCTAGGCATTTAGGATTCAGCATTTCAAAATACAATACTAAGAGACCTTCAGATTTGCCAAGTGGTTACTGAAGGGTCTGACTGGATAGGCTAATAGTTCTTGACATTTGTCTGAGGTATCTGAAGGGAAGTCTTTTTTTTTTTTTTTTTTTTTTTTTTTTTTTTTTTTTTTAAGAGTATGTTGAGCATCATGCTAAAAAGAAGGCGGTTCTGCACAACAGCATATCTTGAACTGCCTACGACTCAGTCCATTGGATGAGACCAACAGAAGCAGGGTAAGACTGACACATTTACAAGTATTTCTGAATATGTTCTCCTGCACTTTTGACAAAGACAATCCTGAATGGCTGTTAATAGCTTGCTTAAAAAAGATGACTTTAAATACTGTAATGTTTGCTTTTAAAGAGTAGAGCACCAGCAATGTCATTTCAAACATCCTGAAAGTTCTCTGGTATTCACTGAAGATGTGCATTAAATCAGTTTATGGCAACTGGAGCGGCAGAGAGGTGCATCCTGTGACATTCCTGTAACCATTACAACTGGGTGCTTGGTTTTCTTCCCTACCATGGTAACCATCATGCCAGAGGTAAAGGGGAAAAGTGAGAAAAGGAATTGTGCACTTTGACTTCATCTTAAGGCAGAGCTGGGAGTACTTCATTTAGTTATAGACAGAGGTACCAAAGACTTTCCTTTTCTGAGACAGAGAGGCTGGATGTGGGGATAAAGGGAGAAGAAAGAGGATGAGACAAGGGTTCATGCAGAGACATTTCAGAATGTCTTAAAAGATGCAGAAAAGTGAAGAGTTCATTTTTTTCCACAGATCATTTTAACATTATTTTTAACCTCACTTCTTTTATAATGACCCCTCTGGAAGGGTGAAACTTGCATTCTTACCAACTCTTTTTATTCAATTTCAAACATGCGTGCTGAGTTGTTGTTGGCTTTTACACTTGGGAAGTAAAAAGGAGCAGGATGTTAGGGGAAAATATATTTCTGAAGCATTATTTGTTAAAATGTCTACAAAGAATTTTGTGGCCCTCACAAATAGATGAAAGTGAAACAGCTCACAGTTTGACCTTCCAGCCCTTCCTGGGGTCTCAGCAGGTGATACTGCAAAACACGGAGCTGCCTGTTTCTGGTTGAAACTGCATTACAGTAGGTTTGCACAGTAATTTGCCTTCTTCATGTCTCACACACAAATGATAGGCTGCCCCATAGTCTCAGTGAGACTGTCAGGGACTGTGCATGCCAGGACAATCCTTGCAAAGCCCATCACCTCTGAATCTTGCTCTAGCAAAAGTGAATTAATTTTAAAAGAACAGTCAGCAGTGAGAATAGGCAATGAAACTGCTGTTCATCAAATCATACAGAATCTTAGGGACTGGAAGGGACCTCTGGAGATCATCTAGTCCAACCCTTAGTTCCTGCAGCAATCTATGTGAAGAAGATGATGACAATATATTGGTAGATCCAAAAATGTGAACTGAAAGAGAAGGAGACTCCAACCCCCCAACCAAAAAGAAAACACAAGTGCGTTAGAGCTCCACCCCAAACAACCAAAGACATTGCCAGACATACCCTGCGCTTCCGCATGCGTGGAGACTAGGCTGGTTAGTATTAGTGGAGTAACCTTCATATCTACACCTGCACTATAAGGAACTGTGTTTTCATGATGTTATCAGGCTCCTGTTTCTTGTAGGGCTTGGACAGAACAGACCTTGGTCTACTTTCTGTACTATTCCTAGGACTCTAGACTCTCAGGTATGTCTTAGACCTATACTGTTTCAAAAAATTTAAGTAGCTAATAAAATCTTCATCTAAAGAAAGGGATACTCCCAATCCAGGAGTTCTGCATAGAAAACTTGTTCTAGAGTGGCACATACATCAATGGGGACAGTGAAAAACCAAGGGAAAGATAGACACTGATCAGATATAAAGCCACAAAGACTTGCAACAGCACTATGTTTAAATATCAGTGAAGTGAGCTATTTCTCAAAATGTCAGAAACCAAAGATTTCACCCGTCTATCTTAGGCAGTTTTATTAACATTTGGTTTCCCAGAAGTTCAGATGAGATCCCTGGAGATCTTTTATCAATGTGGAGTCTACAAAGTTTTTCCTTCTGCAACCATGAGTCGAGAATATAATCATAACAGCCAGAAATGTAGGCTCAGGAAACCTGTTCAGCTAAAAATGGAGACATTTATAACCAAGGATTGAAACGATCATAAAATTTCACATTTTTCAACCACTAAGTGAGAAGAGGAAATCGAGACAACTCCAGATGCAAGCTCAGCATCCTCTTGTTCTGTTTTAAGATTAGGAAATTAAATACATGTTGTAATTACCCAAGCAGAATCCATAATGGAGATCAATAGTCTTACTGCTTCAGAAACACCGGATTTGATGAGTGTGAAGTGTAGCTAATAGACAAATTTCATACTAATAAAATCTCCATTTCTCATGTCTGTATGTGCATATATTAATTACTGATAATTAACATGCTAATTAACCTCTTAGAATTCAGCAAAAATCAGCATTCTTTGATATTTATGTCATTACTAACTGTTTCTGTTACAGAAGACAGGAAAAATATCAACAATTGTATTATTACAATGCAGGTCTGGCATTAAGGGTTAGGGCAAGGCAAAGTGCTTTCTTTCTGCCTCTAAATTCTACCTTTCAGGTTTTATAATCTGTCAACTTGTTAGAAGCTCTCTCTTCTTTTGCTGTACCCGCTGATACAACCCACGTAATGGGGCATAGTCAGTGCCACTAAAAATCTATATGACTTTCTATGTAAGTAAAGAATTGTGACCTAAGTTCCTAGGTACTTTTCTAAACTCTTAAATGTAATTTTTTCCAGGTTGTTGGTTTAGGGTAAAGGCATTTACTAGAAACTGGACCTGGAAATATTTTGTTCCCCAAAGACATCTCTTCTGGAACAAATTTTTTGTTCCAACTATTAAAAATCAGAAAGAATCTCCAGGTTAGCCCCTTCTTACCGAAGTCCAGGGACAAAAAGAGAGCCTACTGAGAACGGGGTGATCACACAGCTCATTCTGTGGCTATTACTGCTGGAGGTGAAAGGTGGGGGTCAAGACTGTATTTTGGCAAACCCATGTGATTCTCCTGTCTATGCTTTACATCCTGGGGAATAAAAACACTTGCAATCTCCAGACTACCATTCTCCATCTGACACTTATTCAGTGGGGCTCAAGGTTGAAAGAGTAAACACAGACGGTTAGAGTACAGACTTTTACCCCAGGAACAGCTTGAGATTTCTGGCTTGGATTCTGTAGTCACCTACTGTTAACCAGCCCTACTACGTCTTTTAAAATATCAGAAGGTCTTCCAAGCCAAACTGAGTATGTTTATTAAATGTACTGTCTACCCACCTCTCTTTCACAAGCACACCAGCCTAGTGCCCTTTGTCAGCCTTGCACAAAGTTCATGCTCAGATTCCATCCTTTCCATTGATGATTTTCCACAATATTGCATGATTCTACGAAGAGTTGCTCAAAACAGATTTAAGGCATGTCCTTTATTCAGAAAACTTCCCGAATAAATATGAGAGAGAAAAAAAATCTAAGCCAGGGAAAGAACACCAGCATAAGACAGGAAGCACAAGGGGTTGTCGATAAAAGGGACTGCTTGCCCGAGGTAGCAAAGGAGCAGGTAATCAGACACTGCATCCTTGGATCACAGAATGTGCCATGTGGCCATGAACCCTGGGGTTTTGGCTTGGCCACTGCAGAGATAAGGCCAGCTGCAAAGCTTGGATCTTCATCAAATGTTTGCAATTCGAACACCCTGAGAGCTGGGGTTATTTGGCATGGGCCCACGTCTAGTTTATATTAATGTTTATTGCCCCATGGCCATTTGGAAACTAACTTTCATAATTCACACCTCAGCAGTGCATGTTTGGCTGTCCTGATGGCAAGCTACAAATCTAACTCTGCCATCTAGCAGCACTCCTTTCAGCTGCCTTGCACGTGGCTTACATATTACAGCTGACAAGGGCTGAATGACAGCTTCATGGCTCACTGTTAGAAGCTCAGCCAAAAAAGCACAAAAGGCATGTCTCCTGCTAGGGCTTTCATCTTTCACATCCACTCAATACTTTTTGCAGCAACTCTTTGGGTGAGAAGATCAGTGTCCTCTTTTCCCGCCTCCCTTTCCATAATTCTCCCTTGGCATGCCTATCACCCACAGCTATTTCATTGGTTCCTTGGCTGCATGACTTAGAGATTTAAGAAGGCTCAAAACTTACCTCTTGCCTCTTAAATATGGCTTAGATCTGTCCTGTGATCTTGAAACCCTCACCTTAATGGTAATAATTGATATCCACTTCGGGCTAGTCAAATAGCAAGACCAAGAGAGAACATTCTGGCCTCATGCTCCTTGGAGCAGTAGGAGAAGCCAATCATCACAATGAATAAGCTCATTCTGTAACTCCAGGATGTGAAGATTCAGCCCAAGATCCTCCTGTTTCATTTTATTCCTCTGGTAAAAATTATATATTATCTAGATTGTCACATTTGAGAGTGCTCTATCCTTGCAAATATGGAAAAAAAATCAGCAAAAGATATACTTTACAGAGCCTATTTCTAGGATCATGTTGGATACTTAACAAGTTCTTCTTCCATGAGCAGCCATTTCATGTATCAGACTACAGCGATTGCTTGGGTTCAGTCTGCAGTACACACTTTTGCACCCTCTGTTGGATTCCCTTACTTCACGCAGGAAAGCCAGAGTAAATGGCACTTTCTCCTGCTTACAGTTCTTCTTCTGATCTTAGTATTTCCCTGTCTTTCCTTCACCTATTCCTATGTCTTTCTAAGTATTGATGTATGTCTTCACAGGTAAGTGAAGGAGGTAGCAATACTGAAAAATACTCTTTTCTCCAGCATCACTAGAAGAAATCAGTCCTGGAGATTGCTTGCCTTCTGAAGAATGAAGTGTACTAGCCTGGACAATGCAAACTCATAGAATCATAGACTCATCTGAGTTGGAAGGGACCTTTAAAGGCCATCCAGTCCAACTCCCCTGCAGTAAACAGGGACACCTACAGCTGGATCAGGTTGCTCAGAGCCCTGTCCGACCTGACCTTGAAGGTCTCCAGGGATGGGCCATCCACCACCTCTCTGGACAACCTGTGCCAGTGCTTCACTAGTCTTATTGTAAAAACTTTTTCCTTATATCCATTTTCCCTCAATAGTTTCCCCATTTATGTTATATAAGAGGGCCCATCTTGGCCTGTTTCTGGCCTCATGTTCTGTAGTAACTGGCATGACCACTGAAAGTATGCACTGCATGACATACTCAGCAACCAAATTGCCCTGTTTCAACATTGTCAAACATTTTTTTTCAAGAAAAACAAACGAAAATAGGAAATTCCACAACCTCAGTTTGGACGAACCAGTGTTACGATGAACCATTTTTCTTGTTAACACTAACACAAGGCAATTGCATCTCAGGCTCCAGATGAGCTCACCTTAGCAACCTTCTGATTGCCCTATTGACTTCTGTTGTCAGGAGAGGAAAATTCCCCTGGCTGGGGGCACTGCATGATTTCTAGTGACTCTGGAGTTTTCATTTTAAAAAAGAGCCATCAGTGGCTTGAATTTCATCTTTCTCATCACCTGTGGCCCTGTCTGCTCTGAGCGTGGCTGGCACAAGGCACTGACAAATCAGACTTATGGAAGTGCTAAAGCTTCACACCCAGTCATCAGTGTAGAAATGACCATACAAGGTGAAAAACAATTTTCCACTCATGGAGGTAAACCTCCATCATAAATCCCTGACTGAAATGTTTGCTATTCCTTTTTTTCTATCCTTTCGTGTTGTTTGTTTGTTTGTTTTTAATAAAGCCACCATCTCAAACTAGCCCAGCGTCTTTTTTTTTATTATTATTTTTCCCTCCAGTGGCCACCACCTTCCCAGGCCTCCATCTGCATCTGCACCACAGTCTTGCCTGGAGCAGCTGAGGGCAGCTTAGGGAAATGTCGGTGGGAGGCATTTTCCCACTCTTATTACTCCAGCTCTTGCCTGGCCATTGGCCAGAACGGGGTCTGGCATAGTTTAGAGCAGTCTTAAAATATTCCAGGCTGTGACTTGTGTAGCTAGCTGCTGGGGGGGGAGTGGAGGGGGGGGGGGAAGGGTCTGCCAGCACTACACACAGCACGGCTGGCCATCTGCACATCAGAAACCAGCCTTGGGACATTTGAGGTCCCTCCAGGTGCCCCCCAGGGACAGGGATGGGGAGCACCGGGTGAGCTAGCCTGACTGCACACCACCCTCTGGTGGCATTTCCTCACGCTGAGAAAACTCTTGTGAGTGAGGAGACGTTTGTCCTTGCCATGCCCCTGTGGCACAGCATAGTGAAGCATGGGGCAGCTGGCTGTCTTTAGGATCTTCTGGGCGGCACGCTTTCTGGATGAAGCACAAGGAATCTGCAGGTAGGACTAACTAGAGAAAGCAATGATTTATAAATTGCACCTTGATATTCACTACCCACTTCAAACTCGGGATCTCTGCACACCACCTTCTCCAGAACATTTCATCCACTCCTGGAGACAGCCGTGCTGCAATGAGTGTCTGCAGATCAGATTCCAGGTTAAGTCTGAGTTTAACCTTTAATAATAAGAAACAGAATAACCAGAGTGAGCAAATACAACTAGACAATGACTCTTGTTTGTACATAGCTCCTTGCGGAGAGGAGCTTTGGCTCCTGCCTGAATTTGAATCTTAGTTACAGAAAAATATCGCACTCCAGCATAGCCTTGAGAGCTACATCATGCTGTTTCCACTTAGCTCTGCTGAGGCTAGAGATAATTTGTACACCCTAAATACAAATTACATAATGTTAATGAATTCGTAGTAGTCAAAAGTAATCTATACAGAATATATTTGAAAAGGCAAAACACCTAATATTAGTGTATTTTTTAGAAAACCTATGTTAAGAATCTTGTGAAATGCAGTTAATTTAATATAACAATGCAGACAGCTTTAAAAGGATGCTTTCTACACTATTTATGAGAAATTTAAATTTTAATATTTATTTCATCAAAACAATCTTTACAACCTTTACAACCTTGTGCAATGCACAGTCATTAGTTTCTTCTTTACTAAGATGCTAAGCAATGAGTACAGTTCTAATTTTCCTGCTTCTGTGTACACCTACCTAGTTTGCATACAAAAGGCTCCATATGTTGCAGTGCATAGGATGATCAGGCCCTGCAGTTGAGTAGATTCTCAGAGTACTCATTAAACCCAATTAAAAACAAAATGGATTGTTGCTTCATCATGAGCCCAAACTCGTCACCTCAAAGCTTTCCAGTTTGTAATATGACCTCATAATCTCTCTTAGTGTGTATGAAATAATGAAGTACCTAATCAGTATTTCAGCATGCTATTTTTTTTTAGGACATTTTTAGTAACTATATTACATTCCTTAAAAAAATAAAAGAGTACAAGTATTGCAAGGTTTTATGTTATTTTCCTTTTTCTTTCTCTCTCTCAGCTTATTCCTTTCTTCAGTGAGATTGGTGGCAGAACTTACCCCGGTATCAATAAGGGTCCATAGTGTGCAGAGAGAAATATGACCCTGACTAGTAGGACCCACAGAGGAATGAAAATATTTTCCCTTGAAGGAAACTAAAGAGGCTGAAAGGAGGGGAAAAAAAAAATAATAAAGTAAAAAATAAAAAAATGCTGCATGGCTGACCCTATTTATCTTCTAGGAAATTACATTTATGTCACACATACAACAACAGTGCAATTTCAAAGTTTAATCAAACACATACCTGTATGCACACATTCACAACACTGTAGGAGGCAGTCAAGCTGTGAATAATAGATATTTGCCTGAGAATCCCCTCTCCTTTGCCTTTGCTGATAATCTTTATTGCCATTATTGTATATTCATAAGCAAGTAGATTAGGTTCTTTAGTCCTCTAACATATCAGAGGTTAACCTTTAGTAAGACCAATTAAAATCACCGTTTTCTTCCCCGATTATAACTTCCAGTGCAAAAAGACCGTCTTCTCTCATGAGTTTTCGATGGAATGTACCATTCTTTAATTTATAACGTAACCAGAACTACTAGAATTGCCAGAGAGGGCAATGATGGCATTCAGAAATTTTAAATGTGTCAGTTTACATGTACTATTCTACATAGACTGCCTCTGCAATATTCCTCTATTCAAATTACTAGCGGTTTCGTCTCTGAAAGGAATAATTTCTACTGATGCTGTGTATCATGATTCAAAATTTTCATGTTAATATTTCCTCCACCCCACCAATGTTTTGTATGTCTTCTCTTTTTGTAAACTGAAAGGCATTTTCTTAATCAATGTCTCCAGTGGGTGAATTATCTTTCTCAGAAACCTCTCCACCCTCTGCCTGTGGCTGAGCCACGTCCACTCTTGATTACAACTCAGTATAATATTGTAAGTCATCTATTTTTAAAAGGACAGTAGATAAATGATCTTGAATTTCCTGAGCATTTTGTATTGGCACCTTTTAATGAAATGATATCACCATAGCTGTATTTCAGACCTCTTTCCAAAGAGACACATTCCCTGCTCAGGAGGTTAAGGAGCATCCATGCAGAGAGAACACAGAAGCTTTTTAAACTTCAGCAACAGTGGGCAAATCAGGGGAACAGGGACAAAGAGGTGCTGGGTGGGTAGCTCTGTGTGACTGAGGACAGTCTGATGAAATCCTGTCATGCCCATGCCACCATGCTATCTCATGAAGCCCCCAAAGGTGCTAAGAGGCTTTGTTCTTAACCTCTCCAAATGAGAGGCCCTTCTTCAGCAGCATACAGCCCCAGCACACCCTTTCTGTGCATCGTGGCAGAGACACTTCCCGTCAGCCCATGAAGTCACCACAGCGGTGGGAGCAGGGAGGAATGCACGAGTATAAAACAGAGAAGCTGAACTAAAGCCCTAAGTTTGCAACAGACTTGGCATCAATCAGACTGTGTGGGTGGACAGTATCTCTCTTTATGCACTAGGAACATGGAGTAATGATTAGGCTTCTGTTTTCTTCACTCACTTATGCTGGCTTGTTGGTACTGAACATGTGCTAAAATACTATGGTGCTTTACCCATAGTCAGTCTCCTTGCCATGCCACAGATGGCAGGTAACCTGAAATCACCCAGTGGAGGCAAAACCAGCACTGCACTACAACAGAGACTCAAAGGGAAGACTATTTTCTTTCTCTCTCTTTTGATGGTAGCAAAAATATTGGAAATAGCACTGAATATTAAAGAAGTGGTTGATACTATAAAGATATCTGAGCATCTGTTTAGTAATAAATTCTGCACAGGCTATCCAGAAAAGGCTTTTATTTTAAAAAGTATTTTTAAATGGAGCTAGGCTGCAGGAAGAAGTTTGACTCTACTCCCCCCTTTGAACTTTGGTCTGAGCCACATGACTAAACCACTCCCCAAATTATGGGCTACAAAGCCAAGAGGTGTCTATTTTCTAACCTCCTTTCTTCTTGACTGTGCCTAAAGTCTCATAAAACCCTCCAGGAGATTTTAGCATAGTAGAAACCTAGGTGATTAGCTTCAGACACCCAGAAATGGGTTTACAAGTGATCTTCCTGACATTTTGCAAATTTAATTTTTCCAAAAGTAGAATTTACTGTATTCCTGAAACTGACTGGGACTAACTGTCGCTGGTCCTCAGTTGTGCCCTGGATGTGACCATACACAGCTGGAACGTTTGGCCACAGAAGCACTTGCACACCCTATTTGTCCCTGTGCATCTCTCTGCCAGGGTTACTCCAGGATGCCCCAAGAGCCAAATATTTAACAACATGGTTAACTTGTAATGTGTGGAGCTTTTGATCTTGCTAGCTTCAGCCATTTTGGCTGTGGGAACTGCTGCATCTCCATTATGGCTAGGGCATCGCCAATACCATGGCATGAGCCGATCCTCCTAATTTCTCTTGGGTGGGCTCTGCTCTTTATTCCTGAATCCTGCTCACTGCAACATATGCAGTCATGGCCACACTGTCGGCTCAGTTCTCCTGACAGCTAGAGCTTTGTTGGCACAACACAACGTATTCTTCACTGTTCCCACATTGCTGAGTCTCCAAAGTGCAGATCTTACAGTGGGTAAAGTGGCTCTGAGCAGAGCAAGGGAGCTTGCATTTCTTTCTGTTTAGATCATACATAATTCAGGTTACCTGCTTACAGGTAGCAAGATCTTTCTTAAAAATGTAAGTAGTTACATGAAAAGAACATTTTGTGGGGACACCAATCAGAAAGCCAGCAGCTATTTGGGCACAGAAGAGATTTAAGCCTTCTTTCTGTGGAGCTTTGTCTTATAAGTTGTTGGGTCTGGCATGCATGAGGCTCATACCCAGCTGAGGCTGGCTCTGTATCTGGGGGATTTACAGGGGCCTTTTTCCCATGTGGCTGTTCTACTGCCTAATAATGTGAGATACCACTATGCAGCTTTTCCCACAGTAAGGGCATTTACAGCGTCTGTCACCTCTACCCATTTGTCTATGTTCATGACATTTGTTACTTAATTATCTGGGAGAGCTTTAGCCCTCTGTCACATTTGGCTGAAACCTGCCACTGGGCTCAAAACTTAGTAACAGGCAAAGAAAAAGAGACAGACATCCAGTCAAACCCTTCACTCCTACAAGCCTCACTCCCTTAAGAAACAAATTAAAAACCAAACGCAACAACAATGGCAAAAACAGCAAAACCACACAGTGAGAATGATCACACACTTTCTAAAGCAATCCTCACAATCCTTGAGCAAATGGTGGGAAAGACACTTGAGGTGCAATACCTCCTCCCTGCCTCCTCAGGAGGGGGATGTGTGACAGCAGCCCCCTGTAACCCTGAACTTCAGACAAGGAGAATGATGTTGGCAGCCCATTCCCTCCTCTGTCTTTGAGCCCTGGCTCTCACCTCCACTGAGCATTTCAAGGGCACTCATCTCTCCTCTTGCAACAAAGCCCACAGGGAAATTCTTCTGCTAGACCAGGTTCTCCTTCAGCAGCCCCTTTCCATCCCAGCTTCATCCAGCTCTGTGCTGTACCAGTGTCAAGCAGGAGAAGACACAGGGATGGTGGCTTTCATGAATACCCCTGGAGCTTGTGTGAAAGTAGCACGTGTTACTTTCACATGCTACATGGATGGAAAATCTGTGGGGTGCTCTCCCACCTAATCTTATGAGATGCTGCATATCTGCTGAGCATCCCCCTCCCTCTTCTCAGATTTGTCTCTAAATAGAAAAAATGCTTTTTACAAATTAATCTTCTCAGTAAGCAGCCTTACATCATCAGCTGCCTAGATACAAGGCTGAGAGTTGTGTATCAACATGAAGTATTTATTTCCTGCTTTAGTCTACCTGCTATGATAGAGTAGATTTTTTAACCACGTACTTTTATTAACATCATTTTTCTTCTAAGTTTTAAGAAAAATCTTTTCATACATATTTTACCTTTCCTTTTGTACCTTTTACTCATGCAGTACAACTGTCATCTGCAGCTTTCCTGTCACAGGAAGGGAGATCCTTGGATTAGCACAAAGAAAAATAAACCAACTCCCACCAGCTACAGTATAAGCGTAAATTACCATGTGGAGAGTTGGGAACTCAACACTTATACCAATTAAAATATTAATGAAGAATTCTAACTGATTTTTCTGTATTAAAAAGGAGGAAATACTGAAGTACACGATTGCTGTATAATATGCAATTTTAAAAGACTTCTTTGTTACTCAGTGCTGTAAATCACATACTTTCAAATATTGGGTTGGCTTTTACCCCTTGATCTTTTTGAGAAGCAGAACAAAAGTTAAAAACACAGTAAAGAAAAAGTATGAGGCAGCCCAGCCTCCCTGAAGTGATGGATTGAGTGGGTGGTAGCCATTTGTCAAGGAAGTTCATCTGGTAAATTCACAAGGGACTTTATGTCAAAGGGAATAACTGCATTTCGTCTCCATGTTCACCAGGCAGATCAGCATTTCAGAGATAACTGGACTGCAGTAATATTTCATAGCTCCCATACTACCTTACATGGGAGGATCATTCTGAAGAGCTCACCCGCCTGCAAACAGACTGGCTGAGCTGGAAGAGAAATAGGAAGAAAATAATGACAAAGGATTTTATAGGCTGGTTTTGTTTCTGAGGCTTATCATATTTATACAATGCAATCAAGATAAGAAAGAGTATTTTTACTGCTTCTCTACATTTACTTGTTTCCAGTCTGATCTGATAATAGCAAGGATGCAGGTTTTCCCTCTTGAGCTGGTGGTTTGCTCTCTGATCAATGTGAAGTATTGACGTATTATCGATGTGCCCTGAATGTGGCTAGCAAATCTGCTGGGGCTCTGCAGGTTCAGGCATGCTCTCCATTAGTTGTCATATGCCAGTGGTTTTCTGGACACAGAAAGACTTTTTTTTCTCCCTAGATCACTGTGTTATTAACTCTCAACCAGAGCATCTCACATGGCCATAAATCCTCCTGCTTTTGAGGGTTAGAGAGAAAAGTAGGCAACTGCTAGGCACTTGTAGAGGTGGCTCAGACCTCCAGCCACAGTCATGGGGCATTTAGGTGCTAGATAACAACCTAGAAATAATGCTTCAATGAAGTTAGGTGAAAGTTAAAAGCAGAATATTTATACTTACAAAATACAAAAAAGATAACCAGCTACAAAGATACAGATTACACAGATGCAGGCAACAGAAATAAAAGCAAATTAGACTTAATCTGCACTAAGGATAAATTTAAAAGATTGATCTTTCCTCCTCTGTATCCAGCTGACAGGCTGCAGATGTTTACCTAGCCCATTTGGCAGGAAGTATTTCCCATTGCGCACCTACGTCTCACACTACAGCCGGGAGCACATTCTCTCTTGGCAGCATGTGCTGGCTTGTGTTCTGTGTTCCTTTCCTGGTCTCCCAGCCTCTTCCACAGACTGAACATTACACCTCATACCAACATGGAAGTTCTCAGTTATGCTTAACATAAACACAAAGAGAACCAATGCATGCAATGTACACAGTGGTTTTCCAGCAACAGTGAATTTGAGGTGCCTGAATTTTAGTTCTACCCGTAAGTGAAACAATAATAACAAGTTACCAAAAAAACAGCTTTTGTCCCTTAGGAATGCATTTGGATAGGTGGCACTGATGTTTGCAACGGATCCATTCTCTGTGCAAAGCCTGTATAGTGAAATGATGCAAAGCTTCTGTTGCTGATAAATATACAGGGTTTTGGCCACAAGATTTACAAGAACTACTTGAGAAGCCAGCTTCAAAGTGTGTCCATGCCTATCTAAAGCCAAACTTTGGCATCCAGTAGGAAGTGAGGTCAACCCAGGGGAAAGAAAGAAGGCAGAAAAACAGTAAAACAGAAATTTCAAAAATCAGTATAGATAGGGGAATAACTAAGACAGCAACAGTTACAGTGGCAGAATTAACAACAAATTGAAACACAATCTGTGAATTATATTCATATCATAAAATACCTCTGTTATATGGCCTTGAAAATAGAGGACTGAATCTTCAGCACTCTGCTTAGAGATGATCTTGCTCATGAGGATCACACACACAAGCTGAGGATATGCCCCTGTAGGTGACAGGAAAAAAGGGTTAATATAGTGACATGTAGCTTTCAGCATAAAAATGTGACAATTCTCGATTCATTGGTATTGGGTAAAGAAATACTTTAATGAGCAAGAGCAAACAAAAAAATTGGTTTGATTTTGAAAAAAGCTGTACTTAGGGTATTTCTTCCATAAATGTATCATGTTCCCATAACAAAATTGAGCAAATCTATTTTATATTAACATGAAATGGATTAATAGTTGAAAGTATACTAAAGAACAGAAGATGTCATTTTGCCTGTCTTCTGCTTTTGTCTGTTAATCATGTGAAAAATGAGTGCTTCTTGCAAATTTTTAAAGCCTGAAACTCAAACACTGCAATGGGGAAAGGAATTATTTAACAAATGAAAACCATATTAAAAGTGAAGATTTTACACAATTGTTTAAAAAATCTTTTCCTCATTAAAAAAAAATGTGCCATTAAGTTAACATTGTTAGACATAAATAAATTTCCATCTTTCCCCTAGCAAATACAAAACCAACCTTAATCACAACCTATGCAGAGCTTTTGTCCATGCTGTGGGCTGCTGGCTCATGTTCCAGAGCTGAAGACCATCCTTGTATGAGTAACCCTTACCGACAAATGTATTCAAGTTACAAAGTTGGTCACGGTCAGTGCTGAGGTAGCTCCTTTTATGAATATGTTTCCAAGTGTTGGTTCATTATACTAAAAATACCCACATTGATTTGTTTTATCCTACAACGTTAGGACAATTTGGGTGGTATTATTGGAATATTTGTTTATTTTGAATGCTTCTCATGCACATCTACATTCTTTAGGAGCCTGTGTTTTTAAACACGGGATAAATTAAATCAACCATAATGAACAGCGCAAATAAACCAGCATAAGAGGCCTGCAGCTCTACTCCAAAATCTTTTCCTCAGTTGTTTCCTCTGGGATACAAAGAAAAAAAAACAAACACACAAACAGAAACCTCAAATGCACCAAACAAAAACCCAACAACAAAACAGATCCACCAATAAACCTCCCCGGACATTGCATACTTTGCATAAAAGAGGTGCTGCTGCACGTATACACACAAGCACAGAATAGAACCCTCCCCAGGGAAAGCACGGAGCAGCTGGAAACCTTTTCCCCATGCCCTGATCAGCCACAGAACCGCACAGCAGAGAGCTAAACTGGCAACAAAATCCCAGACCCAAGGACTACTTTACTCTCACATAACTTTCTTTCAGTAACAGGAATTATTCAATTCAATGCCCTCATCAGGGAAATACATGTTCCTTTTAATAGCAAAACCCAGCATTTAGTTGCACACCACCCCTGAAGATTCAGTTATCTGGTCAATGACGCCAAAGGTATATTTGTGATTGACTTGAAAGGGGACAATGTCCCCAAAAGAAAGAATAACACCCTCTTCCCCCTCTTTTTTCTCCCCTCCTTCCTGTGCTCCCATGACATACAAATCCCCTGCACACCTGAACTTCACTCAGTTGCAATTTGGCTGCTGTTAAAGGCCAACGAGCGATGATTAATAAGGGAGCTGTGCTAATTCTAATTCCTATCATAGTCATTCTGTCAAATTGGACATTTAGTGAAGCTACTGAAATGTAGGCATTTGGTTAAGTGGCCATTTCACTTAGGCCTTTAACTGTGAATAAAACTTTTGGGTATTAGATCAAACGAGGGTGACACAAAATGACAATATGATCTCAATTCCAGACAGATGCATGAGCAGACTTTTGGAAAAGAGACAATTACATGAACTACAAAAAATTAATCTTATATGATCAGGCTAATTGCAGAATTTAGCTGTATCTAAAATCTATCTTTATATTAGCTACATCCTTTAATGCCCTTGTTTACAGCAGGGGTTATACATCTGGTTTTTGAGGGACTGAGGTGGAGAGCACCTATAGTATGTCAATATATTCTCCCCAGCACATTATTTCACAGAGGTTTGTTTCTTTTTTTTTTTTTTTCTGCATTACTCCTACAGGTGTTCTAGAAGTCTTTAAGATTACTCAAAAAGGGGGTTACCATCACTGACCTATTTTGAGACCATAACAAGAGTCCATTTTGCAGCCCCCAAAAGCTGGATATTTTGGGGGAGAAAAATGTCTTCAGCTCTCACTCTCGCAGCAGGACTTAGAAAAATATACCTTAAATGTATGTTTTTTTCTGTCTTACCTCTTCTTTCCTTTCCCTGGCTGAGTAACCATTAGTAACCACTGAATCTCCAGGATACTGACCCCAGGCATATAATAGGGCAAAATCTTTATTAAATGTGACTCATTTAGTGGGATTGCAGCCAAGAAAAGAAGTTACTAGTAGTCCTCATTATTGCACCTTCTGTATTGGAGGCGGATTTATCCTACAATACACAAAGAAAAAATTTATCTCAGAAATTATATTCTAATTTTGAAGATAAATTTTTCAGATTGTCAAGCAGAAGTAACATCAGAGGAGGACAGACTAAGGCTCACTAGGAAAACAGCCAACTGTAAGACAACACGGTTTGTTTTTTGTTGTTGTTGTTGTTGTTTAACATGTATTAAATAAACATTGTTAAATTAGTAAACTGAAGGGCTAGCAGGGATTTTGTTTTCAGCCTGCATACTTTTCCTTCTCTTTTTTTTCACAAATGTATGTGCACTTATGTTTTTTCTCTTAACAAAGGACAACAAATGTTGCATACAGAACTGAAAATATACTCCTTCTAAATATGCACTAGGGAAGTATTATGAATTCACTAGTTCTGTTTCAATTCAAGAAGGGTAAAGTTTTTCTTACATTTGAATTTCTGTATAATCAGTCTGGACTATTCTAGTTAAAAATCTTTAAAGAAAATAAAAAAAAAAAAAGAGGAAAGTTAATCATGAACAATGGAGATATTCTATGAATTCAGAACTTCATGACATTGAATATTTAAAAGCATTACATTATTTATTCATCTCTGAATGAGTGGGGTGGTTTGGTTTGATTTTGTTGATTGTTGTTGGTTAATATTTTCCTTTATTCTTCACTGTGTTTTCTGGTCTTCGCCTTACTTATATCTACATATTTTGGTGGAAGTATAACAGCATATATAGCAGTGGAACCTGATGGAGAAAAAAATCAGACCTTTTGCTTGTGACAATGAAGTAATTATTGATAAAGCAAAAAAAAAAAAACAAATAGAAAGATCAGGCAAATGTTATTTGAAGTGTTGGCTGATAAAAAGAAGGGTAACATATTTGTAACTACTTTGTTTGAAATGAAACATCTGTTAATTTTACATCTGAAATAACATATAATGTGTATAATATTCCTTCTGAACAATTAAAGCAAGTTGAAAGCATATAAATTAAGTTCCATAAATCTCTTCATATAAAGCCTATATATAAAGGAATTATTATTCCACTCCAACAGATGGCAAAACTGAGTAACTAAGATTAAGATCTGAATGAAGGAAGGGACATAAGTATCGCAACAGCAGCTGAAAATCAGAGTCCCAAACACTCTTGCTTTGCAGCTATCTAATGCTTTGAATCCCTAAACTGAATTTGTGGCTTCAGTGTGCTCAAGGTACCTCAAACATCCTCTCTGAGCATGCTGCTGTTGCCACAGTTGCTTCCTCTGCTCCAAGCCCCATCAGAGTCTCGTGATTACACCTTTCCTCCTCCACATCCTCTGACAAATTTTCTATGCTGGGAAAGAGTCGCTAGGGTGGACCTAGCACAAAAAGAGTCAAAATGGTATGGCTTCTCTGCTTTTCTCTGACACACTGACCACTGACGTCTGGAGAGTTCACAGAAGGAGCTATGGATGCATCTCCCTCCTCGGCCTGAGAAAGCAAAGCCCCAGCACCATCTCCCTGCAAGAGCACTGCAGCAAATCTTGGGGAAGCTCATTTTGGTGGGAACATTGTCCTCTCACCAAAGCCAGGCTGCACAGTGCTGAGTATCTTCAGACTCATGGGATTAAAGAAGGAGGGGAGGAGCACTGCCGTGTCCTGCTTCAGTTATTGAGCAGGTAGTGAGACACTCCTTTTCACTCCATGAAATGTTCGTGCATGGCCTGCAGCACCCAAAATGGTGGTTTGGGCACTTTCTTGTGGAAGCAATGCACGCCTGCTGGCAGCTGGCTCTTCCCCTGCCGATGTAAACCCTGGACTGTAGGGCCGTTACACATGAAGAGGTGCTGTCTCTCAGCTCTCATACTACTTCCTATCCTCACATAAACACAAGAGTTTTCCTTCACCTTTTGAGTACAAGTTTGTAGCTCTCTGCCTTAGGATGTGAAACAGAAGGGATGTAAGGCGTATCCATAAAGTGCAAAATAAACCACTTATTTCCCCAAAAGAGTTGGTATTTCAGACTTTCCCTTCATATATCCTGTTAGTATGCTCTAGCCAGCAACTCAGGCTGTCTGTGTCAGGGCCATGCACTGCAGCCTTCTGTAAGGCCTGGGCCTCAGAGATGTAACTTCAAGCTGGATGTAGCAATCAAAACACCTGGCTCCTGTGTGTGTGTGTCCTTTAAACTCAGCACAAGCTCCACTTATAAGTCTCATACATAACCAGTTTGACGTAGACAGAAGACATTAACTGCCCATTGGGCCCACTGGGTAATTCATGGCTTCTATGAGGTATATCAAACTGAGCAAACTATTAGGTAAATTATACTTGTTCAACAAGTTCCTCATCTAGTGAGCCAGGATTGACTAAATGGCCCCAAAGAGCAAGTTCAATAAGGCAGAAAAATAAGCATCACATAAGTTGTTCTTAAAAGAAGGTAACAAGTGATCTTGAATTACTCATCATTAACATTTAAAGGATAATAGATGTTCTGTGACATGTGGCACACTCCAAAAAGCACACAGGGAGCATTTTCACAGTCAATGAAGTATGCAGCTATTGCTATGTGCTATGTGATTAAATACCTGCTCCTAACATTCAGTCATGTTATTAAATTTTTATGCCCAAATCTTTGCTTTTTAGAGTCAAATATGACCTCTGCTTTATGCAGAAAAAAAAATTGCTAATAATACACATCAAATGTTTCAATTCACACTTCTTCTGAGGGCAAAAGAAATATCTGGACACAGTGGCCAGTTTATTTGGTGCTAGCCACTCTCTTCAGTACCTGCATACACTGTAGCTCCTTTTTGTCCTCTTAGTAGCAAAATCAGGCAGGACTTCATAGGGAAAGCTGAAGAAATGAGGCTATTATCAATTCACAGAAGAAAATACTTTAAAAACTCTGAGGTCCCAAGTGTGAGCAGCCTGACAGCTGTCTTCTCTCTTTTATAATGACAGTACTTCACGGTGCAGTTACAACCAGTTTGTTGTTGACTGAGTGGCTTTCTCTGGCAGGTACATCACAGGTTATTTGTCTTTTATTCACCAAAACCAACATCTTCACATTGATCTGGAAACAAAGCAGTAACCAGAGTGGCTGACAGAATAGAACACCGGTTCAGTAAGCTCCCAGATAACAAACAGCTCGACAGGCTCAACAAGTCCAATCCTACACATTCAATTGTGGGGTGAAATTTAGCCCTGAAAGTTATTTATGTTTCTTCTATTTTTGTGGTTAGGAATAGTGAAGTTGTGCTCGGATGTAGCTAAAAGTTACCCCACACGTGTGCATGCTCTTTCTGGCCATTTCTTAAGCTCTTTATGCCATCCAGAGCATTATGTCCAGAGCATTATATCAGCCGAACAGCATCCTCCAGAGAACATTTATTTTAAAGGAAAATGACATCCGTTACATCAGACTTAATTTTTGCTAAACATCCACTTAGCTATCTACTCTGTTAGAAACAATCGCTAGCATCCTCTTTAAAACAGGGATGTTAACTCTGGGGGAACCAGCCAAAGAACTGTAATCAGTGTAATCAGCTGCACAAAGTTCAGTGTGGACTGAAGACTGATTCAACACCTGGGTGCGACTTTCCCATCAGTCCTAATTAAAAGAGAAAATGGGCTTGTTGGACAAATACAATATCTCAGATAACAGCTACCAAATTTTGCAAACTATCTAGTCTAACACTATAAGCAGAAGAAAGCTGAAAAGGGTAGAGCAGCTTGAAGTATGGCACTGAGCTAGGTAGGAAACATTGTTAACGATTTCTCCTCCAATTTCTTCTGTAGTAAAAAAGAACTGTCTTTTTCAAAAGAGAGGAAAACAAAACTTACAACTGAAAAAAATAAAGTTACCTTTCTATTTTCCAGTTGTTGACGAAGACACCAAATTTCCAATGTATTTTCACTGCAGTATTTCATAGGGGAGAAAAAAAGAAAAAATGTAGCCTTCTTCCAGTTAGCTCGACTTTCAAGTTAGGCAGAGCAATTGTAGTCACTACTCTGTTTTATTGTAGAAGAGTTCTGGTTTCCAAAATCCTAATGCTGGGTACAGGAAAATACTGAGAAGGGTGATGTAGAAGAATAGAAACAGTTAATAATCTGAGTTCAAGCTCCCTGTGTTATTCAGTTATCGCTCTGCAGCAAGGACCTTGTCAGTGACTGCTCATTCCGTGTTACCACTGTACCTAGCTGTGCCTGGTCAGGACCTAGCACATCTCTAAACAGGATATACTCCACATCATTATTCCCCAGAGCACTTGAATGACAAGTGAGCAGTATTCGTGTAATATGGGATCCCAGAAACTTTCAGCCTGACTACTAACTAACCTTAACCACAATGTCCAGTTAGTCCTTGATGTAACTGACACCTAAACTTGTATGTCTCCTCTGATGTATGAATGCTAACTCCAAGAGGCAGCAAGTCGTTTGTTCTGAATGTGACATATCAGATCATACACTGGTGTGAGAGTCTCAGAGTACACGAGGATAATGTACACAGCACTTCTGCAGAAGTGGTAGGGCACTACCAGCTCTGGTGTACTCCAGCAAGAGCAAAAGCATCCTCTCTGAGATGTCCTAAAGATGTCCTTGTTTATTTTGGCTAGTATCACTTCAGGATCGTACTCCTAGATAAGATAAAAGAACTGGCATCCTTATAACTCAAGAAGTAGCATTCATATCCTTGTTACTACTAAACTGGGGTTCTGCCTCAAATACTTCTTTATTCGATGTGTAAATAATGCTCTTTATCTGTCTATATTCTGTTTTTGTGGCTTTTCTTTAAGATCTTTTAATAGAATTTCTGGGAACAGTGCTTTATGTGTCAGTGTGCAGCTTTGAAATAGTAGCTGTCATATTTACTCTTAGGTCAACAGTCTTCATATTTTGGCAGAGTGTTATTTGTTGCTGCTGTGTGGAGTTTGTCTGAGCAGGAGGCATACTTGTCATCTTTTGCCTGCACTGGCCACATCTGGGGATTTCTGCAGTCAATTAAAATATGGTGCAACCCACTGCCTTTTTGGATCTGTATTTCATTTTCTGGCCACCATCCTATTTAAGTGGTGCCTGTCCAGAGTACCTAGGTTGCAATGTTGTTCTTGTTTGGTTCCAAGTTAGAGCTTTTCATCTATTTGCACCTTAAACAGGGGGGTTGTTTGTTTGCTTCTTTGTTTTGGTTTTGTGATAATTTTGCATAAACAAATCAGACCTGTGGGCTCAAAGAACTGTAGATTTCACCTTGTAGGCTGTCCTGAGTGACTTCCTTCTGCACTAACAGCCATAACCAGCACCTTCTAGCAGCTTTGTTCAGCTTCACTCTGGGATTTCCAGCAGTTCCTCTGAATTTCACTCACAGCTCCAATTAGGACCCAGTCTCCTCTCAATTAACCCTCAAAACTGCAAGACTCTGCTCACTCTGAGCCAATCTCACACATACGTTTCGATTTTACATGGAATTAAGGGCTTCTCACATTTCTGTACAACCATCTCACAGTAAGCCTCTCCTCTGCTTTTAACATACAGTTATTAACTGCAATAAGCTTTTTTCATAACCAGCCACTATCAAAAATAAGGCTACCTTCTGAATGTCTTCCTTTCTATTGGCACAGCTTGCTTACAAACACAGAGCAAAGTGCCTGCTGAAATTCCTCCAGTTGTCTTCCACATTTCCAAAGAGTTTTGGCTCAGCCAGAGATTTTAAGATCTCCATTCCTCCTCTCAGGCTATTTTTGTTCTTGGTGCCATGTGGTGCTCTGTAACCACTTGGAGACAAGGTGTTTAACAGAGCTCTGCTCCATTCAGTGTCTCTGCTACAGCTGCCTCTGTATTAAAGCAAATGAGTCTTTTGAAGATATAACTCCTCATTTTTAAGGGATTGTAAACTATATTTTTGCAGATATGTTCATTTTCTGATGAACAGCTTTTTCTGAGCAATCTTTCTACAGGCTATATATGTGTGGGACTGTTCTCCATGACAATTTGCTATTCTTACTGTGCGATTTAACATAATACTGCTTCTGCCCCGTAGCTATTCCTTCAAAAATTGTAAGTCTTTTTT
>VXAV01011245.1:155845-174030 GCA_013399715.1 Alectura lathami | reverse complement strand
TTTTTTTTTTTTGGACAGGGGGTAAGAACATGCAAGAAAATTCAGATTTTACAAGACAGTTTGCAATACCAGCATACTTCTTTGCAAACAAGTTCCTATGAACATTACTAGTAAATGCAATTAAAGATGTTGGAACCGTAGCTGAAATAAATCAAACTTATTAAAATGAATGGTTACAGTCTACTCTTTTTGAAACATGTTTTCGCAGCACACATTAGCTCACTGTGCTTGCGCTGCTTTGGGCAAACTGGAAGAAAAATATGGACGTTTTCAACTGCGAAGATGAAAGAGCAATCCCAGAGTGGAATTCGAATCACACACACTTCACGAACTGTAAGAGCAAATAGAAGGTGGCATCCTTAGCTGGTACGACTTGTACAACTGCGCTGAATTTCAACAGCTTATCTCAGAAGGTAGTGACCAAGCCAAGAGAAAACTATCAGCTATTTAAGCAGTCAAGTCAGTAACTGGGGTAATAGTTACTCCACAAATCTCCCTGTAGTGAAAAATTGGATGCACCTTTACATCCCCTGCCAGTAGCTGAGCTGCATTGTATGACCCACATGACCTGTTTACTGAGCACTAGAACTTCAGGTTATGAAATTCTGAGCAATATCATGGGGCATGGTCTCTTATAAGTGGTTGACTGTTGAGATTTTACATGTGTGTATGGCCAGTACACAAGTGAATATTTCATTGCATCCTGTCCAGCAGCAGCTCTGAAACAGAAGCTATGTATGAGAACCTCAAAAGAAGTCCTTTGGAGGTCTCCTTAGCCAGTTAAGACTACGGCTGCTCTAACACTAGCGGATGATTTCCCACACATCCATACTCCTCTTAGTTTCAATAAGACAGCTACAGATACACTTGAAAAGATTTGGTGGGAATAGGTAGAAAAGGAACACTACATGTACATCTAGTTACCCACAACAAAAGTTTCCTTTGCAAGCTGGCAGTTATGAATGTATTCTATGCTTCATAATTACTTTAAAGGACTTCTTTCTTATATACCTCATCTTGCAATATTTCTTCATTCCCATTTCTCATAAACTAATTTATCAGGTCTACTTTATGTTCTTGTTTTATACACAGAGCCCAGTCTGATTTCCCTGAACAGCAAAAGTCTGGTGTTAAAAAGAGCCTTCACAATACATGTTACCCACACTTTCAGGCACAAAAATATGGAAAAAAAGGGACTTGAAGTGGAAAGTAATAAACTGCACATTGAAAATAAATGTTGCATTTACCTTGCTCGGAGAACAAGCTGGAGGGAAACCAGTATCAATCCTAAATTCAACAGATGTAAAAATCTGGAAAATCAGATGATTATGTAGCCCACCCCATCCTGAGCTGGAACTGGAATTCCCAGTGCTGTCCTGAAAGCAAGCATATGCAACTGTTCACATTGATCAAACTGGAGAAACCACTGGAGAAAAACATCGTCCCAGTGGCGAGATCAGGATGTAGTCTCTGTAACAAGAGCACACTGTATACATAGTCTGGTAGCAAAAGATGAAGGTGAGGTAAAGTTTGGATGGCCCTTTGCCGGACCATTCCTCAGGCTGGCAGTAGGATAGGCACAACCTTAATGACATGTACAATTTTTGGAGATGACTATGTTTTTAGTAAGATGTATACTCAGTGGAAAGGACCTTGATAAGGGCCATGAAAGGCCACCATGGGGTGTGAGAGATAATGAAGCACCTCCTTAACCTATGCTGATGAGCTGCTGTGGTGTCCAAGACCACTTCACCTCAAATGGTTTTTTACACCTTCTCAAAACTGAGAACATTTGCTACAAAGCAGCTTCTTCAGATGGTCTAAAGCTTATTTAGTTGAAGTGTTTTTGCTTTAGATAACAATACAAAAATTCTAAATGCACTCTCCTCCCCTGAGTTACAGTCTGACCCTTTTCTCAAGAGAATCAAGAGCAAAAAATCCCATACATTTCAGGAAGAGCAGGTGGGAACCTACCCTTGGCAAGTGGGAATTGAGTCATTTTCACTTCTGATTTACGTTCTGTCCCCTCCTAAAGATTCTGGCCTCAGAACAAAAAGCATTATTTTTTGATGACTTGGAACAGAAAAATATTCATACTTACACAGCTCTGTTGACTTGCTAGTATTAATAAACACAAAAAACTTCAGTAGAATACACAGCAAAAATTCACTCCTACCTACCAGATAGAATGAGATGCATGGTGCCATTTTAGTGCAAAGTTAATACTTTTAGGTATAATAATGATTTCAACTAATGAGAGACAGTGCCAAGATTGGATAGAGTGACAGAAATTACGGTAGGAGATTCTTTCAAGGTGTCCTTTCCTACAGGTTTTACAAGTATTTGATTTTGGATGTAACTTAGTGAATTTGATATTCAGTTTATGAGAAATAAAAAAAAATGATGAGGAAAACCAACAACCTCTCTCGCTATTACATCACGTGGTAGCCTTTGATGAAAGCTAATGTTCATGTTTTGGTATCAGCTAGGCTGAAGCTTCTTCAGAGAAGCAGTGAATATAAATCAAATTGAAATTCTAGGCCAAAGACCTTCATTTTTCATGAAATGGAGATTAAAAAATGCTGGGCAAATAGTGTTTTTCTATCAGCTTAAAAATGTCACCTAGAGTAAAAAATAAATCCACTTGTCCCCCTGCAAGAGGCTTATAAAGAATGAAGATTTTATAGCCAAAGACACATTGCCCTAAACAGAAATGGGTCAACTGCTCTGCTGAAAATTGGAGAGCTCCAACAGAGATCTCAGAATTTCCCCTGACAAATGTTAAAGCTAGCTCAAAGGAATCTCTACCAAAGAGTTAGGAGATGTACAGGTTGAGGGCTCGAAAATACAGAATAATTAGAAGTAATTTCCATGTACTGAGACCCAGGGTCATCTATGTGTTGGTCTTCAATACCACAGCAAATGGGTTTGGGCTATCTTAATGCTGACACATTTACTGCACTTGGCTTTGTGAACATATTGCTATGGTGACCGGACGGAACACTAGACTTGTAAAAAATCTCTTAAATGGACTCACCTCAAGTATCTAATTTTTCAAAGGTTACTTTAAATCCATTAGGCTTGTACAGATAATCATTTGCAGGTGATGCAAATGGAAAATAAAGGCAGGCAGATATAGAGAAGACTTGATTTGAAAGGGCTCAGAATAAACACTGCATCAGACATCTCAAATGGAAAAATCATGCAGAACAATAGATTAATGACTTCAAATGAGCTTAATTAATTATTAGCCAGTAGGCTTCATGAAGGCTCATATCTCTGAACAGAATATAAATCATAAGCAACCTAGATGGAGGGCCTGCGTTATACCGAGAAGTAAAACTAGAACATTTACATGCAGACAAAATTGAAAAGACATTGCTAAGAATCATCATTTACTTCGTCAGGGAAAACAACATGGAGTTGAAGGTGCACAGAAAATGAAGCCTAGCAATAAGAATGGCAGTAGCTCAAAGCTGAAATATTTGCAGAATCTCCCTTGCAAGCTATGGTCTCTGTTTTCACAGCTCACATAGAAACAGAGAGATGGGAACAAGCACAAAAAAAAAAAAAAAAAAAAAAAAAAAAAAAAAAAAAGCGGAAAAAAAAAAAAAAAAAAAAAAAACAGAGTTGAGGCAAGAAACATGAAACATCCTTCTTGGCTGATGCTGAGGCCAGACTGTTGGGCCAGTCAGCTTGCAGGGAAACTGTCACTATGTCATTGATCCTCAGCAGTGCTGGGCTTTGCTGCTAACTGTGGCTGTGAAGACATACCTTGCATGGCTGGTTGAGCTACATACCATCAGGAAGTGCCCTCAGACTCCATGGGTCAGCTGTCTCTCTACCATCAGCTGGAGAGTCTGTCAATGACATTTAAGTAATTTTTTTTTCAGGAAAAAGTGTCAAAAAGCTAAAAATGACTCTATTCAAAGCCTGGGAATCCAACACACATCTGTCTATCTGGAGAAACAGCCATGCACAACTATGACAAATTCAGGGAAGCAGAATTACTTTCTTCCTTTAAACAAACAATTTGACCAACACAGAAGAAATCTCCTCTGAATGCACAATTTATATCAATCTTTCATCATTAACCTCCCATTCCTGAGTGAGATAACAGAACTAAATCCTTAATTTTCCGTACCTAGACAAAGCTAGGATGATGTGTCTTCCCTTTTGCTTCTCATAGTCTCGGTCTATGCTTAAAGGACTGGACTGCATATGCATAATAATGTCTACATGCTATTTTCCAGGCAGAACTGAACTCCAGCTGCCTGTGCTTCTCTTTGGGCAGATGTGAGACAGCTCTCAAACAGCAGCCATGTTGCTGTGGTTAAGTGCAGAGCCCAGGCTATTATACCCCAAAGCACATTTTCTCCCAGGCTAACTGCAGCTACATGCTTTTTCTTCAGAGCAGGCTCATGTTGTGTCACTTGCAGGACAGACTGAAAAAAATCACGATATCCTGTGAAAAAGCAGTGTTGGCTGACTATGTGAAAAAAAAAAAAAAAAAAGAAATCATCTTTATACAGATGAAAATCTTACTACAGACAGTCAATAGGGAAAGAAAGTCCTATTGCCAATGTAGGTTATTCTGTTGTGTGTTTAAATTTGCCTCCTGGCAGCATTACAGCAAGCAAACCTGGCTTCAGGGGCTTACCCTCAGGGTTGACTGTAGGCAGCAAGATCAACACAGCTGCAGTAGGCCCAGTGCTCAGTAGGACCCTGGGCTACACACCCTTTCATGCAAGCCCAAGCTCTAGAGGGCTCTGAATTTAGCAAACGTTGCAGGTCCTGCCCTGACACACATCCCCTTTTTAACAATGGCAAGCACTCCTCACATGAGGGAAATGCCCTGACAGACGCCCATTATATCTGTTCGAATGTACTCTAAAAGGGGAATCAAATTTATGTCTGTCTCCATGTCCTAGCTTAGGCAGAACAAAGTGAATAAATAATAAATAGTGATCGGGGTTAGAGCACAGCTGCTGGGACTTCCCCGGTCTTGTCAGCTGGCTCTTCCTTCGGAGCCAGACGACCCAGTTGATTGCAGCGGCGTGTACTGTGGACATGTTTTATGAATGATGTTTTGTTTGCTTCTCCGTCATCAAACCTTGGCAGACTACAATTACCTGCAGACACAAAGCCCTTTGACTCCATTGTGAAAGGCTCCAGGAAATAATGCTCAGTGAAGTTCAAACAAAGGCTTTCCACGTTGGCCTCTTCTGCCCTTTCTCTTAGGTAGCTGTTTACCTACCCACCTACCTACCTTTCTCCCTCTTTCCAGTGCACTTTTTCTTCACAAGAAATCTGACAGTGGAAATAATGAAAAAGCAGAGTCTCTGAGCTCCAGAAGAATATTCATATTGTATGTTCACACATAGTAATGCAATGATTTCAGTTCCAATGCTTTGCTTTTGGCCTTTACCTAAGAAACAAAATGTTAAGATGGTGGCAGCTGAAGAGGCAGGTCAAACTAATTGTTCTTGTCACACAAGAGACTATGCCTCCTTAAAAATGCAGATTTAAACGTAGCGCACCATCTTTATTGCACACACTAAGGAACTACAAGGCGCAGAGGAAACAAAGAGAGGTGCTGCTTCACAGCAGCACAACATGTCCAGGGACAAGCAAGGCACGTAGGCTAGGATGGAAATAAGCTGCCTGCAAACTGCACTTGTGCTCAGCACCAGGAATGATTTCCTATTCAAAGTACTCCACAAACAATAACAAAGGGAAACGTGTGTATGCTTGCATGTAAAATAGATCTATTGTGGGAGAAAGTGTGTTTGCCTGCATGCAAAAGGCAGCTACTACAGGGTGCAGTTGTGTTTCCCTTTCATGAAGGAAAAGAAAATGCTTTTTCATCAAAATCAAAATGCTGCGAAAAAGTATTTTCCACTGAACTTTAACTTGTGTATTCTCTCATGTCCAGGATGGAATTTCTGCCAAAAGGAGAGCGGAAGGGCCCCCCTGCAGGAGCTTCTCCCACCAGAGAAGCAGAAAATGACACCACAGACACTCCAGCCCCTAGGCCCGGGAAGACTCTCCATGTACCTATCTACCAGGAATGAGCCTTCTTCTTCCTGAAAGATAAGCGTCCGGTTCCCTCCTGGGGTAAGGACTAAGAAGACAAATCTTCAGTTTTGCAGGACGGAAAATGGTTTCCAAGCCAGCCCAAACCCAGCCTAGTGCAATTCCAGCTCTCAGGAGTAAGTTCATCCATTTGCAGGGGCTGCTTGATGTTAGCTGTGACTCTCGACAGATACTTGAAAACAACAACATTGCAACCACTTTTTCTGTATTTGCTCTCTCCCTCCAAATATTTAAAGTCCTTCCAGTGAATCCTACTAGCTGAAATATACAGAGGTGAGATCTTCCATAACTGACCTAATCCCACCTTTTGGGTTTATCTGGGCTTGTTGCTGCCAGATGATTGTTTTCCCTTCCTATTTGACTTGATAAGAGTAAGCATGTTTTGAATGGTGGGGAAATTTCTTGTCTCTGGCTATAAACCCTGGTCACAGAAACCACAGGGGTGTTGTCCTGCACATAAAAATGAATAGCTCATACTTCAGTTATAATTAACTCCAAACTTCAGTTATTATTGACTCCAGCTGTTGGTTAAGGAGCGTAAATACAAGTATTTTTATTTTTATTTCATGTTGTTGCCTGATATCAACATAATTGCTGTAAATATCTTTGCATTGTTTTAGTTCTATAGTATGGTAAATCACAGTTTTGCCAAGTGGATAGCTTAAAACTTAAATTTAATGGGGAAGATATTATGTCAAGTTTGCCATCTGCAAAGTTACAGTAAAATATTTTTAGTATAATAATGAGGGCAGGCTGGAGATCCTGGCCAAATCCATTTAGTCCCCAGTCTAATTCAGAGAATCAAAAAATGGTCATACGCATCCTTGTGATTCCCTGATCTTTGCTCATTACACAGCAGGCTGGACCCAAATTTCAACTTAAAAGACTTTCAAGACTGTACGACTCTGACTGCAAGGAGACTGTTCTGACACCACAGGAAGGAGTGTAGTACAACAGCAAGTCAGCTATTCCATTCTTTTCTGTTGGTACACACAAGGAATCGTGTAAGAGAGTGTTTAAAGCAGCTTCAAGGTTATTTTGAGTCTTAAAGGCCTACAGATTTAGTTGTCTTGCATGTAATTCCTGCTCTGAATATGCATGCTGCCTGTTGTCCTTTCTCTGTGTGTGGCATTATCTAAGGCACTAGCAGCGCTGAGCCATGTTTCTAGATAGCCTTTAGTTTTGTCTCCCCAGTAGCCTGGAAACACTTTCAGAAAGCACAGTCTTATCTCAGCCTGCCAGGCGGCTGCTGACCCTGTGTCAGCGCGGGGCTGAGGTGCAACAGCCACCACACGTCCTGCAAATGTCGCCAGCTGCCATGAGCCATCTTTTTTCTTGACACAGGGAGTGCAGTATAGCTGGAATATATAACCCAGGCCATAGATGGTCTCCCTGGTCACTGCAGGCAGACGATTTCCAAAAAGGGCTGCCAAGATCTAAGCTCATGAATTGCTATCCCTGCCGGAGCTGGGGCCTGAGGGATGCAAGGATGCTTTGAACAAGATGAAGGAGTTGCTCGTACTGAGCTTGATGAAGCACAACTCTCTGATGTCAAGCAGTCAAGCAGACTGCCAATTCCTGAGTACGGGATAAGTGACTGAAACTAGCCAAAAAAAGATCCAGTTAAATGTTATGTTTTTCTCTCTACCAAAAGTAACACACAACAGTCACTTTCCAAGATACAATGACCTTTGAAACAAGGTGCAATGTTGGGACAGCACTGTATTTATCACTGCATTTGAGATCCACTTTCCCCACCAAGCATGTCCCCTGGATGCAGTGCCACCCCTTTCCTTCAGCTTGAAAGCCCTCTTTAATTGCAGCAGAGGAGCAGCAAGGGGTCCCTTTATTTGCTTGCGAGGTGAGGGTGGGTTGTTCAAAAAAAAAAAAAAACGAGGAAAAAGCCTCCAGTTAACAGCTCTCCGTAAATTGATTTTAAAGTGTGGGGCCACGTTTTTCGCTGAATGCCAGCAGTCCTGGTGGGCAGGCAGGATGGAGAGGCCTGGAGGAGTCTGGGCCTGGCTGGGCAGATGCACAGCCTGGCCTGCTCCTTCCCTCCCCTGCACTTGGGTTTTTGCTTAGACATCTCTAATCTACTAACCATCCATGCACAAAAACCTCTTATCCAAGGTTAATTTAGTCCTTTCAGACTAAGTTAGTTGGCTTGTACACAGCTATAGGCGAGATTTCCCCTCAGACTGTGAACATTCACTCTGCTGAGAGGATTTTGGCTAAATCATGCAAGTGCTGACAGCCCTCCAACATTTTTCTACAGTCTCCTTAAGTGCCCCAGCAGTCATTTAACTTTCCCACAATTCACATGGGAGGAATAACAGATGGCCCTGTGCAGGCTGAGGACACAGGGGCTCCCTGACCACTGCAGGATGAGTGCCCATAGCACTGTCTGTGCTGGCATTGAACGGTCATACTAGTGCTGCAGGGTCACACCACAGCACACCTCACCGAGAGACCCAGCCCGATCACCAGGATCGTGCAGACCTCCATACCACTCATCTCCAGTACCTCAGTGCAAACACAGTCAGTTTTGAAAGCTTTTCTCTCCTGGTCAAAGCCTGTCGATCAGCAATTCATGTCAAGCCTGCTTTGGAGAAAATCACAGCTCCACAGCCAGCTGCCCATTGCAGGGAGAGCAACCGTACAGTAAGGATATGACATTCACTGACCCAAAACCAAGGAACCCAAAGCGTGTTATATCCTCTACTGTTTCTCTGGGATACCTTTGCTGGCAGGGGGAATCTCTCCGAGTGTCAAAGAAGCTGCTGATTTGCTGGATCTTGTTAAATTTCAATGCACACCGACCCCTCTCCCTACAAAGGAATGCCTTGATTCCTCACTGGTTAAATCATTGAAACTGTGCCCACCCTCAGCTGCTGGGGTCACCCCTCATAGCATGGAATCGTACTTTCAGATGTTGCTTTTTAGCACTTCCATTGCTGCTGGTTTCGAGTCTCCTTTCCCTCCGAAGCCCAGTGAGCAGAAGGCACAGTGTCTGGCTGTTCTCACCAAGCAGCCCACTGACCCTGATCTGCACTGGCTTCAAAATATTTCCAGTCATTCTTGGCAACTGTGTTCAGGTCTGAATTACTTCTAAGTGTGTTAACTTACTTGCATAACTTAAAGCAAACACTATGTATCCCTTTTGGAAGCTCTAGGGAAATGTATGGAATGCTACCAAAAAATGGAAATAATGCTGCATTTCTTTAAAGAGAAAAGGCAACAATGTAAGGTTAACAATCATGGGGAAAAACTTAGTTTTCAAAATCTGTATTAAAACACCACAAAGCTTACCACTCTCCCTTTGAACCAGGGTTACTTCCCAGGTTCCTTTGGGGTTAGAGGCTCTACCACAGCCAGGAGATTCTTCAGAACAGGCCCATAAATATCCCTAAATATCTCCTAATATAATGCAATACAAATAACATTGAAAAAGGAAAAACAAAATCCTGTCCATAAAACCTCTGTACAGTTGTGGACTGCAGGCCACTACGGATCAGGCTCGAGAGGTATCTGTTGGGGGTGAAGTGGCTACATAGAAGAGACATTTCATTCCCCACAGCAGCAATGACTGCTGCCCATTGGTCTTATCATAGCATCATAGAAGTTATACTGAACAGAAGTCTTCAGATCTTTCACCTCAGATCGCAGACTCTCTTGCAATTTTTTTCCACTCACAGCAAAAGTGGCCCAAATCTCTGCGCACCCTTGATGACACAAAACTTGAGTTTTGCTAGCACTGCTACGAGGCCTTGGGCCACTCCAGGTTGAGGACGTGATATCTTTCAATGAGAAGAATCACTCATGAGTGGGATGCAACCGAAGCAGGGGATGGCCAGTAACTTGAAATTCATTTTTCTGCTGTGAAAATACCACAGACTGCACTTCAGGCAGGAGGGATCATCAGGCTGTGGTACTACATGGAAGTAACCATGCTGGGAGCAGGCTACCAATGTGACTCAAAGATAATCACTAATTATTTTGACTATTATACTGAAGCAATTGGCCACTTTCAGATCACTAGCAATGCCACAAGGAAAAGCACACTGGCCGGTCACAAATGGCGAGCACCCCACACTCCAGGCCTTCTTGATCTGCCATCAGGAACATTTGCAGAGGATGGGTGCAGAAGGCCACCCCTCATATCAGCTGTATGTTCTGCTTGAAATTATCTTATATAGCTGCAGAAGGGAAATTACAGGTCAAGGTATGCAGAGGGCATATCCTTACCTTTTTGAACCTCAGTGATGACTATGAAGTCAGAATGTACACACTTAAAATTCCCTTTTAAATAGTCTTTTGCTCATCCAGCCAGAAGCCTCTCAATCTGACATCATAAAGCATGGCTGCAGGGCACATTTTCCTGTAGCAATGGGAAGATTAGAGATGAAAGAGAGTTATACGGAATAAAATTTGATGCAATGAGAATGAATTTGCACTACAAGTTGAGTGATTTGGAGATATCTAGAAGTAAGACATAGAGGCTAGATTTCTTTTTGGACCTGGGCAAATGAGATATAAAAAGACAGAAGACAGACAGTGACAATGTGAGACATACGAGCACTAAAAGCAAGCAGGCATCCTCCCAGCTTTCCAACTCCTTACTCACCTGGCACAGTGGAGAGCCAGGAACACCACTGATTTAAGCCCTGTTTATGCTGCACACTCCTGCATAAATACTTGAAATACAGCAAAAGAAAAACCGAGAATTAGCACTAACCTTGCAGACATTGATCAAACCTCATATTCCACAGCCTTGCCTCTGTGCCCTTTTGACTGTGCCTTAGGGATGCCTTTCCCTGTTCACTCTTCTGCTATCATGTCCGTAGCCCTGCTGGGCTTAGAGATGGTTTGTTTAAGTAAATCTTCCTTGCTAGAAAACACATAGCACCTTATTGTTATTCTCGAGATGCTCACATAAATGTTGTGTCATTTCTATAATTACACACCTAAGTATTTAGGAAGCCTGATTGAGCAGATTGTTTACTGTTATTCTTTTATAAATCTTTTTATTTCAGTAGTTTTCTTTTTAGTAAGATGATAGTATGTGCTCTCACTCTAATACAGTACAAGACGCATACTAGGAGGAGCAGATTGTTGACTGTTGTTTTAATAAATATTTTTATTGAGTTGATTTATATTAAAGTGATCTCTTTTACCAGCAGGAAAAAAAATGGTTTCTAGAATGACTAGCCAACTGCAACAGACATAATAATAGCCATCAAGTTTACAGCAGTACCTTCAAGCAATCGCAAATGAAGACATATGTTGTTTTACAAAAAAGCATGTATTATGAAACATGAAATTGCATCATGTTTAAGGTATTCTGCATACACTGTGTTAGTGAAGTGAAAGGGCACATCTGTGCCGTACTTACTCAGATGACTGCTTTATTCACTGGATGATGGCAATTTATTCATTGATTTCTGCATCCCAGATTGCCTAGAAGATATCAGATATCTGACTGATGTTAAAACAGTCGGACTTTGTATTTGAATCTCATTGTTTGTAGCTGTTTAAAAATAATAATTGAATAATAAGCAAACGAAAAAGATCGACAAAATAGAAATAAAACATCAAACAGTGTTCCCTCCTCTCTGATCCCTCAGAAGGAACAATGTGCACATACTTAACTCTCAGGAGATTTCCCACACACTTCATTAAAGCTCACTTGGTCTCCACAAATACTCAAGCAGAGGTCTGGACCATAAGGTGGAGATGTTACAAAGGATGGCTGTAAATTGTGTAAATTGTATTGTCTGGCATTGTCATAAGCAGGTTGCCAGAATTTAACCAAAAGAAAAATAAAAATGAAATAATAGAGGTGGTGGAGGCATATACATTCATTCATTTCCATTTGTTACCGAGTCCAGGAGGTGGTGAAGTCTCATGACTTCCTTCCCAAGCTCAGAGCAAGAGGGTCAGTGGGTACAATGTTTAGCAAATAGAAGTGCAATATATACCACTCACGAGTGCGGCAATAGCCAGACTACCAATGCCTCCAGTGTCTCTTCCCTGTTTCACTCACAAACCTGCAGGCCCAACAAGGGTGAAGAACTGAGGCTGGTACTTGAGCCAGGGCCCTTCTCACAGTCTGCTTGGCTTCCACACATGGCTGCCACCTCCCCACCCCGGGCACCATCCCCAGCCAGCCAACCTTGCAGCCCGTTCCCAACACGATTTTCATCTCTCAGGCTTCTTCATTCAGGGTAACCAGCCCATAGGAAACAAAACTCAGAAACATGAGACGATCCTACTTGCCCTCCATTATTCACTGCTTAATTGCACAGCCTTACTGACATTGAGCTCAGTGGGACAACACAGAGGGATATATCAAAGCACCAACAGTGCTCTGCAAAAACAAAATTAAGATACACTCCCCCTTGCTCTCATTAAGAGAAGTTTCAAAAACAGGAAAGTATACTCCCATCTTTCCTTTCTGCACCTTAGTCTTCAAATATAACAAAGAGTGAGGTATGTTGAACTGATATTTAGAGAGGAAAATGAAAAGTTCTTTTCCACCAGCATTCAGATATTTTTCTACGCAAAGTATTCATTTCATTGTGGCAGAAAGCATCAATGTTTTCTCAAGGTACTTTACTTCTCTGTCCCTTAGGAAAAGAACATGTAGAAATCACAGCCTTTCCACACCAAAATAGTTTGTGATGGAAATATTAAAGGTAGAGGAGTGATGTTTCTCTTGAAACATCTCACAACATTATATTTACCTTTGCCTGATCAACACCACAGAAAATACTATTTCTGTTTAGATATACTAAGCCAAAATGGAAAATTTTCCTTTTTTTTTTTTTTTCTGGCCTATGTGGTTAAGTCAATCTCAAAGCCATAGGGGATTGTTTCTATTAAGAGGAAAGAAGAATGGTATCAATCAGATAATTGTTCTGGAAAACACAGTGCTTTTACCACACTCTTCCTTCTGCAATGCCAAAACAACCCATCCACCACCAGTGCACTTCCAAATATACTCACAGCTGAACAAACACAGAGGAAAACAAAGGGATGCAGGGCACCACAAGGCATCCCGCGTTGCTTCTGTGCAGGCCAGCTGCAGTGTGGTGGGGCTGCGGAGCTGAGCCCCAGGGATGGCGGTGGGCAGTGGCAGGCTGCTGGGTAGGCACATGCTTGTTTATCAGATGCTGTTAAGGTCTTTCACCATAAGAAGAGGAGAAAAACAAAAACTCCTCCACCTTGCTGTAGATGGATCGTCAAAAGTCACATCTATGATTAAGCAACAATTGCTCTGCTGTTAGAGGTAGCTATTACAGTATTTCCTCAATGATAGGGGGGTGACTGTTAAAACATTTGCTGAAGGAGACCTTGGAGGTGACCTGCTCCCACCCCTGCTTGTGCCTGGACTGTTGGCAGAACGGCTCAGGTCAGCGATGGCAGCGCTGGGTCTTGAAGGCCAAAGGCTTCGCCATCTCTGCCTGACACCTTCCAGTGCTGCACATCTTCCTCTCGAGGACAGTCAACTCTTACCAATTTCTTCCCTACACTGAACAAAAGAAGGGGTGACTGCTGTGCTTTGTGCACCAGCGATTGCCTCCTCCCGGCACGGCACATTACCAGTGATCCCTGCTCAGAGCTACCAAAATGGGGAAGCCGGGGCAACGTTCCCTCCTCTCCTCGGTGTGACCATGGGCAAGGCCAGCCCACACAGCAACAGCATTGGGTGCCTCGCAGCTGCACCATTGTGATCTTGTGAACGCATTTGCAAGAGAGAGAAAAAAAATTGGCATTATAGAAGGAAGAGTGTGGTAAAAGCCATAATTTGGCTGGGATTAAAGAAACCACTGGAAGTTCCTTAGTTTTAAATTTTGCACAGATGTCAACTATACTTGTTCCTACTGTCTTTAATTTAATGTCTGGAATATTGTGGTAATGTAATTCAGATGACATATGACTGGGAAACAGCCAGACCAACAGATTTGTGAAATTTTCTTTTTATGTTTAGATTTAATAAAAAAAAAAATATCCCTCATGTGTGGCTTTTCTACACATCAGTGTAGGAAAACGCTCCGGAAAGCTACGAAAAATCTCAGCACAGTGCACTCGACAATGCCTGCAGCCAGGCTGGGAGGCAGGGATGGATGCCTTGTAGCACTGGTGGCAGCTGCCATTTTCTCATGTTTTCCCTGGTCAGCATGCCACAGGTCTCCCTCTTCCCATCATGAGGAAGAAGAGGCAAATGCCAGCATGGTCACCATTTGCTTCAGCCTCTCTACCTTTTTGTCAGACACTGGGGTGCAGAAGCCAGCATGCTCACGCTGAACTCAGGGAAAATAACAAATGACCAAATGTTCTCATAGAGAACAAGATTTTAGCTCACTTGTTAATATACCAAAAGAGCTTCAGAGACCATCTTTGACAAATACAGAAATATGATAAGGACCAAGTGTTTTCCATCTTGCCCTCATTTAAAAATTTCTGGGTTGATTACTTAAAAAAAGACATTTGGAGTGACCATACTCCATCCTTTTCATCCTTTCACAACTCGCACAACTTTTTGCAAAGAGGAGGGCATAAGGGCTTTTGGCATTATAGTACTAATACACACAAGACCGAAGACAAAATGAACCAGCCACGGATTCTTATTGCTGTTTTGCATGCATATGCGTCTTACCACAACCTTGTCTCCAGTGAGATCCTGGAGTCCTACAGATTCCAAGCCAAGTTATCCTCTCCACAATGCATTTGTAACTACTGTCTCCCTGTCCCTGTGACCATCATGCTTTTACATGGGGGAAGGGAATCCTGCCTCCCTGATACACACCTCTGCATGCTGGAGGAAACAGGAGTTTCTGATGCCCGGTGGCAGAGGTCCTCAAGGACAGGCAGCGCAGCAGCGCTCTGCACAAGCACCTTTGGGTGGAATGAAACCACCCGACCCTGTGCTGAATGCCCAGGTCTGTGGAGGAGTTAGAAGGAGACTGCAATAGATGACTTCTTTAAAAATTCAGTCTGGTCTGCGCACAAGTGACTCATTTTGTTTGGAATCTATTCGCATTTGTTGCATTATGTAACTGCAGTAATTCAAATTTCTCCTCAGAAAACACATTAGAGCTGTGTTCAAGTGCAGCAAAAGGGTGGCGATAGGCTCACGGTATCCTCTTTCTGGCTGCCTTCACTAGCTTTCCAAGTTAACTGCTTTTTTTCTTGTATTTTAAACGTGGGTTTATTGACTTATTGCCAAATTGTCATCTCTGAATTAAAAAAATACAGTAAAGGATATGGTTCAAAATTTAGCCACCAAAAGAAAACCATAGCAATCTACATGCATCTTCCTGCTGATCTCTTTCAACGAAACCTAACCTACACAATGGCCTCAGCAGCTTGGAGACCAAAACTGTTATTTCAAAAAATTTACCCTTTCACCGTGTTACTGTAGGTCTACAAACGTATATATTTTTTTCACTCAAAACGTTGACTCGGCTTTAGTCTTAAACATACGGATCTCATTCTCTTTTTGCTCAGAGGCACTGATGAAACTGAAAAAAAACATTAAGTTTCTGGAGGGAGGCCAAGCTGGAGAGCAGCAGTGTAGGATATACACTGCCTCCATTGACATCAGATCTGGAAGCAGATCAGATGTGAATGGAAGACCCACAGTGAGTCAGGTTTGCATCCACCAAGCCTGGATCAGCTCCAGAGGCTGATGTGATATCAATGAAAGAGCTGCACTGTATCCACTTTCAGATACTTTTGCTGCAAAATCAGATAAGGTTGGTTTTAGTTCACAGACTAACATTCAGCCAAACTGTGTGAATAATTTTTTTAAATGGACTCGTTGCAACTTCATTAAAGGATTGTTAAGACATTACCCAGAACAGTCAGAGCTCAGAAATCCATAGTTAATTGGCATATTGTGACCATTTTTAGTTAAATTTAAAAAAGAGAGGGAGAGATTTTGGACTCTGCCAATTTTACCTTTTCACATTTGACAAGCATTTATTTTCAACAGAGGCCTTTTGCTATTATCTTTTATTTTCTATTGGCAGTTTCAGGTTTTTTTTATCCCTTGGTTTCTGATTGATGGATTTATTAGTTCCTGGAATCCAGGATGATTTTTGTCTTGGGATTAGAACAATTTAGAGTGAACGAAACAGTAATTCCTTTCTGAACAGTTTTCAATTATAAATATGTAGGCTATCAAGAGTTTCCCTGCTCTTTAATATACGTTTACTTCTATTGTTTTCAGAAATGTATATTTGATAGCTACATCCATGCAGCTCTCCTGCTTTCCCAACTCTTGCACCAGGTTTTTGAAAAAGAATAAAGCAAATGGAGAAGCCAGAAACAAAAGCAGACCAATTCCCATTAACGAAGCACAATCTTCTCTTTGCTTTGTGGGAAACAACATGCATGTCATGTTCTGCAAACCACAGCAAAGTACACAAATGTTGCCAGATCGTCACTTTTACTGTATGTAAGGTTAGGATTCTTGCTTTTTCTAACTTTGTAATCTCAGAACTTCCTACTTACCGATTTCTTTCTGTTTCTGCTGAGCAGGAAGATAAGAAATACGAATCCATTCTCACTGTAGCAGGTGGGTCTAAAGGTGCCCCTACCATTTAGAATTCAGTCCCTGCTGTGCAGCCCCATCCTAACCCACCATGCTGATTTCTTTCTAGGTCTCTTGCATATCATTTCTTCAAGCACAGTGGACTCAGAATTTGCTTTTCTGTGTGCTATGCAGCCAGTTACATAATATCAAAGTTTTGCAAGAATCTATTATATTCAAGGGCATGAATTCAAAACAAAACAAAAAAGAAAGTGCTACCTTTGCAAGAACCTAGCACAATTTGAATGTGTCTAAGTTGAGGTACACTTGCAGCCAGTAGATTAGATGTGAGCAGAAGGGATAAACTCAGTTGTTTGTGTGCCAGGTCAGCAGTAAGTGGGTGAACTCTACAGTGCCCCTGTAATTTTGGAGGAGCTCTCCCCATCAATGCTTACAGTTATTAATGTCGCTATATCAAAGCTGTTAGGCTTACAAATAATTAACAGGCCAAGCACCACACTGTGCATACAAGACATTTGAAATTGCAAGGTCACACAGACAAAGGTCTTCCATCATGGCCAGAAAGCCCATCCATTATTCTTCTTGCCCTCCAGGTATATTATAGGCACTGTAACCCTCCTGCACTTTTCTCTAGATCCCAGCTCTGGGGCTGTCTTTAAAGCTGCCTGATGTCTATGTTGTAAGCAAGGTAGTAGCCTTGTGAGACACAAATGGAAATGTAGGATTTATTGTATTTTTTTGTTTTCATATTTTTGTACTGTGCACAAGCATATATTAGCAAAGAGAGAGGAATCCTGTCCTCAGCAGTAGACACTCAGTGCCACATTCATCTACTCATTTCTTTGATCATTCTATAGCTATGAAACAATACACTCCCACAAATTAGAAACATGCTAAACGCTAGCCATGGTCATGCTTTTAGAACCATGCATATATAAACTTGTTCCTCAAATCTGGGGAAACTCTGGGAAAACTCCCACTTCAAAAAGACTTGAGGCAACATTGGGGCCCTCTGCTTTTTCCAAGCTAGTGAATATACCAGACCTTTCCTTCCCATCCATCTTCCCTCTCCTGTCCTACCCTTACACATGGACACAGGGGATTGCTCCTGATGCACCAGGTACATCCAGCCTCCCCTCCCCTCCCCTGTAACCTAATATGCTTTTGCCATATGTATTGTTGGGAAGGATTTTAATGGTGCTTGAAGTTCCAGGCTCAGTGCAAATGCCCCCCTTTATCTTCACTGCCTTTGTGAAAAATAGCTTGCTGTTTTTTTAATGCAGTAGAGATGGAGTCTGACACTAGAGTTTTTGCATGTGTGAACTTTCTAGGTAAATGCCAGCTTGACTCATTCTGTAATTAAAACTTGTCAGAGGGAGATCCCAGTTTATACATTCGAGCAGCATTACTGTTCAAGGGACAAGTATAAGCAATTTATCTTAATCTGAGATGGCAAAGAAACAAGTCAGAAAGACTAGCAGCATATGCACTTTTGTTTTCTTCTTGCAGCGCAAAAACAAAATAGAAACTG
>VXAV01011245.1:135846-155821 GCA_013399715.1 Alectura lathami | reverse complement strand
TGAATCCCTGAGTTATTGTTTTTGTAAGCATATTAAAAAGGATATCAGACTTGAGTCAAGGTTTATTTCAGCAGTACATCTCATACATTAACCCCTCCTTTTATGCACTGCAGGCTATACAATGTCTCCTTTGTTGTGCAGGAGCACAGGGAAAGGGTAAGTTTCTCTCTTGCCTCCTTAATGTGCAGGAGACATAGTTAAAATCCAAGTACCAGAATAAACAACCACTGTTGATGAACATATTAATGACAAAGAGAGAAAGTATTGTTAATAAAAGGCAAAGATGGTTCGACAGCTCCAAAAGTTTTTCTGCATCCACACTCTGGAAATATCCCACTTTTCAAAGCAATAATGCCATCTGAATGTACATCCTTTCTGTCTGCCTATGAGCTTTAGGCTATCAAGTGCTATATATGCCCCCTACTTGTGAGGCTGGCAAGCATGTAAAAACCTTTTGTATTTGGCAGCTTTAGGGTAAGGGGAACAGTCCGGCAACACATATTTTTTTCAGTGTGCCTACTTGTCTGCCTAAGAAGATCGGACTGTACTTTTGTCTCATGACCCACATGGGCTGTAACTTAGAAAAAAAAAAAAAAAAAAAAGTTTTGGAAAACTTCTTATACACAGGGTTNAAGTTTTGTGGATAAACTTTTATTTTCCTCTCCATAAATACAGTTAGAGTAACTCCACTGAGACTCACAAGCCACCCTTGATTAAAAGTTTTGTAAATAAAAAGATTTGACCCATGGAATCGGATGCAATAAACAGAGTTAATCTGCCAAAGATAAAAGGATAATTTTATTCCTCTGTACTATTTTTTAAGTCATAAGAAACAGTTTAAAAATTGTTATACAATCCCTTCCATTTGAGCTTTCATAATTTCCAGTTTCACCCTTTGTGTTGATCATACGCTTTGTGTACACCATCCTGCCAGTATCCTCAGTTCTTTTATCCCAGAAAATACCCATAAAGGTGTATGTGGTATTCTTTGTAGGTTTCTCTGAAGTCTATGCCCTTTTCAGAATACATCACAACCTTGCCGTCTCCAATTCAAATGCTGTCACATTTTTCCAGTCTTTCCAAAGATGCCTCTTCATCTCATTTTTCTTTCAGGGCAGCAGCTGCTGGACTCCTTTTTTGAGGCTCTCAGCAAAGTTCAAAAGCCAAACAAAATACACAGAATCCTCTGAACTAGATTTCCAACTTTCTACAGGACTCTTGACCTATTGGTCTTCTCGATCTTAAGGGTCAGCCACCACAAGAACTAGCTCCTACCTCGTAACTTGACAGTGGCCCCACTGCAGGCAAGCTACTCCTTGTCACCATTCTTTTGCCAAGCACACAAAACCTGCTGGCTTCACGCCGCTCCTCCCCATGTCACTAGCCCCCTTTTATCCTAAATACACCACTTTATCCACTTTATGCACTTGAGTCTGGCGGAGTGGGATCTGACCACGGCAGGCGGAACCCTGAGGATTCACCCAACCTATTGAGACATGTCATACACAGACACGCAGCGAGTTAGTAAGGGTGGGAAAAAGGGATTCAGCTTTTTCATATAAAGTCTTGATTTTAGACCTAAAATCTAGTTCAAAGTCTAAATCTGATAAAGAAGTAAGTTTCCTTAAGCATTGTGATGTCACAAAAACTACTTAGATACCACTTACATAAATACTCACAGTCATGGATGCTTGTTCAGGGCAGGAAGACATAGCTCTTGACTGCAGTGGAGATCCAGAATTCGGCTCTGCATTGCAAAGAATTTGGTTGATGAGCAGCAGACATTATTTCTTATAAACAAGATACCTACAGTTTTGATAACACCATATAACAATATGTCCAAATACTACCAACTGCTGCAGTTTAAGAAGTCATAAAGGAGTTGTAAAAACAATTTAAATGCCAGTTTGCTCGGGGCATTGCACTTAATCAATGTGTCATCCAAACACATATGTTTGTCATTAAACAAATGGATTTTCACTGGTGAAGTAGTATCAGCAAAGTCATGGATGATACTTATGACACCACTGATGATGGAAACATCCTTTTCATTTTCATACATGAGAGTAACACAGGGTGACCAAGTGGTTATTTTTAAACGTGGGTTATGAATGCTCACTAAGGTGGTTGAGCTGCAATACCAANAAAAAAAAAAAAAAAGAAAAAAAGAAAGAAGGAAAGAAAGAAAGAAAGAAAGAAAGAAGAAAGATGGATCCAGACAGCAGTCCTTATAAACACAGTTTAAACAATGTGATTTCACAGTTGCTTAAAAGTCACAGAGCAGCTGCGTTGAAATTGTAAAATCTGCAGTTTTATTATGCCAATGACTTTCTATTGGCCTCAGTCATAAAACAACATACTCCTCACCGAAGTTCTCTGCTAAACAAAAAACACATCCAGACTGACTAAAAATCAAACTCAGACAAGCAAAAAGCAATTTGGCCTTCATCTAGCTGGGCTCGATTGGTCCAATAATAAGCAATTTTATTTTTCTTCTTTACTGCTACTCTTACTGATAATAGTGATAATAATACTGATGATACCTTGTACCAATACAGAAAACAAAGCACTGAAAAGCAGCTATTGCTAAGAAGAATTCACAGATAGCACTTCCTCCTCCTCCAGGAGGTAATGGCATACTGAAATTTTTCTAACATTCTTCTATTACTGTTTTTGCACAAATCTCAAATTTGCCAACTGTAGAAGAGGATCTGCTGAAGTTTCTCTCCAGCAGAGAAGGCACGCAAGTCCCAATCATTCACTACTGCTTAGAAATTCAGGCAATGGCTTTCAAATTATTGCTTCCAGAGTAATAACTATTTTTAGCCCACATCTTTTGTGCCCATGTCTGTACACTTAGAGGGTACATTAAGGTCTAGTGTACTGTATACTTTAGGCAGAATAAAAATAGGTTCTAAATATAGCACTTGCTTGAATGCAAAATAGATGCTCCAGGTAAGACTTCAGGCAGCAAAACTACTACAACACTGTGCTGCTCAGAGGTATAATGTCAAAGCGTCAGGGAAAACAGCCCTTTTGACAATTTCTGTGACAGCAAGTGACATCTTAATCACATCCTTCAAATCAGGGGTATAGGCAGGAATACTGCCCTTCGCTCCTTTGAAGATAATGTTCAATATCTGATTTCTTCATGCTTTTTGGACTCACTTTTCTAATATTCAGTGTGTTTTTCTCTTGCTTTATACTCTCTCAGAAAGGAGACATGTCAAACATTCAGAATGTCAGGATAGAGGGGGTACAAAATCTTCTTGAAAGGTCTCTGAACAATCTAATATGGTTTATTATACATGGTGGTTTAAATTATACATATATACTTGTGTCCATTAATTTTGTATTTGCAGTGGTATTTGACAGTCATATGACAGGATACCATGGTAAGCTGTGGCTATGATCATGGTATCAAATATTGAATCAGTAGGAATCCCCAAAAGAGACTCTGATTATCCAGATACGTGTCTTAGATTTTAGTCTGTTATTATGCATACTCTTAGATTTAGAAAACAGTGAATATTAATCTTATGAAAGTATAAATAAAATCGATCTCTGTGGACATTATCTGATGACTCATCTCTTGGACTCTGTAGAAATTCAGTTACCATCAAATAAAATTTATTTTTGGTACAGATACAGCTAATGCAGTCACCATGTTGGCAATGTATACCATTTAACCTTAGGGTTTATATTAATTTTATGGTGGAACTAAAACCGTAGACCACAGCCATTTAATAGACTACCTAGGCTCACATGCACAGAGCTGAATCTAGATTTCTCTGCACTCAAAAGGACAGCAAAATGTGACTGTTCATCCTTCAGGCTTAGTAGCCTATTGAACTGGTGCCTTTCGAACCTCAGAGATAACATTTCAGATTGCTTGCAGACTCAGCCTGATCCTTTTAAACTATTTCTGGTTTTATATTTGGATGGAAATGGCTAATGGATTAACTCATTCAGGTCAGCCTTTTCTGAATACCACCTTGCCCTTCCAGTGAAAAACTATCACTTGATAGTGAGAGCATCATCCAAGTCCCTACCTTGAGATCCATGTCACAGAAGAGTTACACTCCCCTCACCATCATAAACCTGTGCTGTGAAAAGACCGACAGCAAACAAAATTGGTTTCTTAGGTATGTGATGTCTTACATAGGTTTCTGGGCCATCCCCATCTCCCAGAGCTGCTGTTCCAGGTTCATGGAAACTCAGCCATGAATGCCTTGATTCTCTGAAAATTAATGACTTCTGTGTGTTTTAGCAAAGCCAGGGCTTACAATACAAAAGGTGGCAACTAGGGACAAATCGCCTCCATGTGATTTCTGTACAGCTGGAAAAGGAGATGATTGCAAGGAGTGCTGGATGATTCCTGGAAAGCTGGGATAAATCACAATGAAGGTGATTCAGAGCTCTCCCATTGCATTGACTTCTGGATACTCCATTAGCCATATAGGCAGACTGAAGTCCTAATTTAAATAGTCAAGCTCTCGCATCCTGTGTTCACATTTGGCATGTAAATTCTCTTGGGCAAAAATACTGAGCCCAGGTTACAGAGTGTGATAAAAGGGTTAAGCTCACCCCCATCTGTTTTTTTCAATTTTGTAAAGCTTCCAAAAAGCTTCTGGATGGTAAAATGCTGCCAATGATGACAATTAAAAAAAAAAAAAATGATTTTCAGATAAAGTGGACCTTCTGAAATTTCCACTTCTTTATCAAAAATGCCGTGTAATTTGCTACCATTAAAAGAAGACAGACATCTTTGCCAAAACATGCTGTCATATTCATTTTGATAATTTCTTCCCCAAAATATAACAATTCACACGATTAACCTCTTTCTTGTGCTTTGTTTTCAATAATCAAAGAAAGGAAGCCATCACCCAGGACTGTACTGTAAAGCAGACTGTTACCTAATGCAGTGAAACACAATGTGTGATTTGTGTTTTCTTTAACTGATTCAAATCACAGCTGAATTGCAAATCCCTCCTTGTCAGAAAGAATGTAAAATTTGGGCAGCTCTGGAGTTCTAGCAAACCTGAATGTTGACCTTGCACACCCTTTCTTTCCCTTTTTGAATGCTCATGAACTTAATTTGAGTGTAAGTGTTTCAAGGATCAGTCTGAAACAGTGTTTTTGAACTCAGCTGGGTCATAGGAACTTTCTCAGCACTCTATTCTAATTTGCAGGTTTGCTATAATAAAAGCCCCAAATATATTGCTACTGTCTAGACATTTTATCTGAAACAAGTGTCCTTTGTAGTCTCAGAGGACTTTTCTATTTTATTTCCAGTAAATCAAAGTCTGTGAAGAGCTTTGGTTCTTATTAAGACGTACCCTTCACAGTCCAGCGATTGCCAACGGAGGCAAGCCATTGACAGTTCATTTACATATAAGTGATGACTTCCATCAGGTAGTTGGCTCAAAAATACAACGGACATTTACAGCATATCCAATATTTCTTGTTCTTTGATGAGCATCAAGTGACAACTTATATATAGAAATAGACTATTGGAAAGTGAAGGCTTCTTTTCACTGACTTTACACTGTCTTTTGAAGACATATTGAAGCAAGTTCATTCCCCTAAAATGATATGTAAAGCAAGTTGGTATTAAGAAAGACCAAAACAACCCTAAGTTTAACAGAAACACACCCATCTGCATTCACTGGTAGTGCAAGTCACCGTGTTGCAAAGCAACCAGTGGGGCAAGGTTTGAGGTCCCTGGGGGGCTGAGCCCCACAGTGACACAGGGCAACGAGGAGATGTGGGGGCTGCTGCTCCCTCGAGCAGCTAAATGAACAGTTGCACTGTCGGGTGAAATGTCCCAGGGTGGAAGGAGTAGGGAGGGAGGGCAACCAAGCATAACCTGGATGCCACCCTAGTAACAAATGCTGATGTATTCACAGCAGCTATGAGTACATCCTGACAGAGCAGAGGGAGGTGACTGGGCTGCTGTGGAGTGCAGCTGGCTTGGACAAATGCAAAATGGGGGTTCAGTACTTGAGTGATATGGCTATTGAAAAATGGAGGAACCAGTGGTGAGCCTTAACCAAAGGTCTAGCAGTGATAACAGATTAGGGATGTGCACTCTTTGCCTGGTGAGGGTGCACCTCGCCACACAGGTAATGTTAATTACTTAATTTTATGTGTTCACTGTTGGAAGGTGTTATCTACAAAGTCAAGAGCAAGACATAATTATGAAATAATGCAAATGTAAAAAAAAAAAAAATAGAAAATCTTATTTAGTAATAGAAAATAAAAGAAAAATAGAAGAACAAAAAAATATATTTTCAAAGCCAGAAGGCAGCAAAGGTAAACATGCATACCTTGTTCTAGAAGATGGATGGAGACAGAGTGCATGTCCCACAGCAGCATCTACTCAGAACACTGTTTTTTACATCTGTGTTTAAGAAGACAAAGGAAGGCAGAGAAGAGGAATCCTTCTATTTAACCATTTCCACTGAGAGAAAGCAGGAAGAATCCATGCAGCAGCAGCAGCAGAAAATGCTTCATATCCTCTTCCCCAAGTTTTCAACTGCCCCCAGGTCCCTCTCAAAGCTGCATCACGAGTTGTGCATATGCAACGTGCCTACACCTTCAGACTGACTGAAGGGGGCCGCACAAGGGTGACTAGCTGATAACCTGGTCATTTTTATCTCAGAAATGATAATTCATTACTTCTGCCAGATGCTTCAGCACCTTGTTTGGGCTGAAGGGGCAGGAACAGTTGGGGATGGACAACTGGAAACTCCTAGATGGAATCAGCTGCCAGTGGGTAGACACCTCTCCCCAAGCAGCACATCTGGTTTAGAGGGTCCCCATTGTCTCTCACCTCCAGGTGGGCTGGATGCTAAACCAGCTGCTGGTGTGCCTGTGCAACAATGGGGAAAAAAGCTCAGCGAAAATAATAATGAGTTTCTTGCATCAGTTGTTGGCTGTGCTCACAGGGTAAAAGAAGTAAGCCCTGCCTGTCCTCCTTCATTCTTGTCTCCATGTTGCACAACAGATTTATGACAGTTTCAAGGACAGAGGTCCCACTGCACCCACCGAGAAAAATCAGAGGCATAATTAGTTCTTTATAGGCCCCAAATTCTGAAATACTTACTGAATTTTTAGAGAACAAGCTTCCTCTCCATTTACTGGAACACTGGCAGAATAAAGATCTGTCCCTTATACATTTGAAAGACAAATTGCCTAAAGCAATCCAACGCTGGCTTATATATTGCTCTATGAAGGTTACAGGTTGGTACAACTTTACATTTTTCTTCTCTGGTGACTACGTCGTAGTGTTTTAATCTTTGAATCCATTATATACTCTGCACACTATCAAACTGTTTGGTCAAAAATTACGCAGCCTGCTGGATTTTCACATTTATTTTGATGTCCTAGTTGAGGATGTCTTCAACAGGAAGGAGCCCCGTGTCCTGCTTACTTTCAGATGCAATATTCTTTCCCTATGAAAGAGTGTCTACACTTGAGCTTGATTTCTGGAGATTTCACCACCTCCTTTTCATCCAGAGGCACCATCAACCCTGATCAGAGAGGTGTGTTCTTTTCCTCTCTCTCATTGAAGAAATCATTAATGCAGCTGACACTTGAAAATCAGTTTCCTTTGTCTTTTGACGGGAAAATGCTGCAATTAAAAAAAAAAAAAAAAAAGTTAGAAATTTGATAGCCAAAGCCAATATTTTAACTTCAAAACAACAAACACCACCACCACCAAGAACATACGATGAATTTTCATCTTGTTTAGGGGAAACCAAACTCATACTCTAAATAAACAAATTAATAGCAGGAGAGACTTGACTTCACCCTGCTTACAGATCCATGCCATACTTACAAGCCAAGACCAGTACAACTGTCCAAGAAAGACATGATGTTACTACATTTATTCCTAGTTTCATTTTTTAGTTACTGCATTCCTAAGCCAGTAAGTTTGCAGAAAATATAGAACTGTTTTCCATGGGATTAAAGAGGAATAACTGCTGTTTTGGATTACTCTCCATTCCTTGTAAGATATTCCGTATTCAGTTGGTAAACCTGTTATCATGTCCTTAATTTGGCCTTGCTGTAATACACAGTTTTTTAGACTAGTTTCAGGATTTGCTAACACAATTGCTCAGTAACATTTTAGATTTTTTGAACAAGAAGAAGTTGTGTCAGATATGTAAAATGCAAACCTTACAAAAAGAGAAAGAGCAATTTTTAAGATTTTATGAAGCAAATTATTTTACTTATTCTGGCCTAAAATGGGCCATGCGCTGTGAAGCAGAGGACCGGGAGAGTTAGTTTAAGACACCCTCCTTATCCTAACCAAGTCAAGGAAGAAAAACATCACCAGCACACAACAAAAGGGAAGAGCTACTGGTATCCATAATAAAAGAAGAATAGGACCAAAAACACTCTTGTACACCAGCCAATCATACCTACAGGAGGATGTATGAGCTGACACAGAAACTCCTAAGTCCTGATGCCCTAGTTCCCCAGAACAAAGTACTTTTTGGTCATCATGTACCTTGAAGATAACCTCCTAAAATGCAAGAGCAAAGGGAGTACACTAGGGAATCAGGTATGATTTCATTAGGCAAACAAGGACATGCCAAGAAGAGTAAAATACGTGTTTTTATAATTAAAAGGTAAGATCACTATAAGGAGAGGAAGAAATACTACTCTCTGTACCGCATTCATACTCGGCTTGTTGCAGAGAAGTGCCTCACAGAGTAAATACTCTTTGAAAATAGGACCAACACCGTGAGAGCTATGTTCTTGGTATGTGTTTTGGCTTGCTTTAAAGTAAAATAAAATAGCATATATTTAGCTTTAAAATGCCACATATTTGGCACAGTTTTGATGAATAGGAGTTTACCATGTGGCTATTACTTTCTACAGAAAATAGACTATTCAAAAGAAATAACAAGAGCAGGATGCTTTCTAATATGTTCCAAAAGCAGAGAAAACAAACATGCACACACAGACAAACAAACAAACAAACAAAGGACTTCCTTCTGCAAATACTTTCACATGTGAGAAAACAGCACTTCGCTGCCTTCATGCCAGTTGTCTTTTTTGCAGGCAGGAGGACCAATTCCCTCTGACAAGACTAGGATTTATGCCATCTGAGTAACAGATAGGCAAATGACTTCCATGGACACAAAACCATTTTTTCTTTTTTTCTTTTAAAACTACCTGTCTTTAATACAATAGAGCATTGGAATGACACAGTCAGACATGCAAGGACACCTGCCCTATTTTGTGCATTTAGCCAGTACCACGCTATTGGAAAAGGTCGAGTCAACAATACAGTCCCACAAGTCACTGTTGCTGACAGTGAACTTGCAGGGTGGGATTGCCACGAGGTAGACTTTGTGGGGTAGGCTAGGGACTAGGTGGGAGAAAGGAAGATCTGTTTAAAAGGGATTCCCTCCTGCGCTGGTCCAGTCAACACAGACAACACCGTTCTGGTCAGCATGTTACTGCTGCTGTGCCTCCACATCCATCGTGTTCCTTACGAACCCTGTTAGAAGGTTACTTGGGCCATTAGCATTCAGACTGAGCAAAGCAGTCCTCAACTGGAAAATGCAATTGGAATTGCTGGAGAATGATTACAAAGAGTATAGAAAGAAACAGTTGCCAAGAACATTTATATTATGATTTCAAAGTCTAACCAAGCCTCTCCTCCATCAGTAGTGAAAACAAGGAGACTGGAGGAGAATAACAACAGAAGGAATAAGAAAGCGAAGCAGCTGGAAGAAATGAGCAGGAAGCCCCAGAATGGAAACTCTCTTGGCAGGATCTGTGGAAAATAGACCCATATCCATATTGCTGAATTGTATAAAATAATCCATTACCAAATAGTGATTTATATAATACACATGTTTAAGCTTTGCTATTACCTTCTCTGCCCAAGTAAATAAATTAAAAAAAAAAANNNAAAAAGGGGGACCTTTGATAGTTTGGAGAGCAGTCCAAGTAGGAAAGGTAAACTGAAATTGATTTTAAATTTTTTCTTCCGCTGCATGTGGTGCATTTGGTCTCTTGATCTTTTGCATACGAAGGAAACTGCCTCACCTAAACTCTCTTTGTTAGATAAGAGTATATGTGGTTTCTTAAAGTCTCAGCATTGAGATGACATTGGAAGTGCGACTGGGTAGTGGAAGCACAGGACATTTTTGGTCAGTCTTCTGTATGTAACTAATAATTGGACATTCTGCTGTTTCACACATGGTTTGCAATTTACAGTTATGCATAGGCAGACTTCCCAACTCACCACACAGGCAACACAAATTAAATCAGGACGTACAGAGGGATATCAACAATGTGAAAAAGCAAAGTCTAGCAGAAAAACAGAGACAGGTAAGCATTAAACAACTTGGACATTTTTTCTACTTTTGGTGGCTATATTTGCAGTTCTGCAAGGAGGGCCGGGAAGAGCTGGCTGTCTCTCAGCCACCAGGAGTGCCATTCCTCCACAAAAGGTCAGGGGAAGGGCTGCTGGACCATGGTGCCACTGCCTCTCCTTGTCTTTGGAGCAGCATCAATGACAAAAAGTTAAGGAGTGTTGTCTGCCACCACCAAAACAGGTTTATCTACCTATGCACCTGTTTTTAAATTAGAAAACACAATGTGACAGCATTTGGAGGAGGGAATCTGGAGTTACTTGAGTCTTTGAAAGCTCCTGAGGGAGAAACACACTCATTTTAAAGGAAATCTATACTTAATACTCTATTTCAAATTCATAAAGTGTGAGTTTTTAGATTTGCAAATAGGAGGAAAAGTGATGTTTATACATCGTATAATCACTGGTACATACAGTGTCCATACATGCATACAGTGTAATATGTGTAATGTAATGTCATGGGATCCTCTGAAAGTACATGCAGTTGTGTACCATCTAGTTCCCCAAACGGGCCCAGTGGTTCCTTTACTACAAGACTGCATTATGATACAACAGTATGGAAAAGCTGGCATCTCAAATCATTCATTATTATTTTAAATCCAGAAGTACAAAAGCTAGCAAAACATAATTTCAAAATGAGTAGAAGTGAAAAAAAGAAACAAACAACAAAAGACAATAATGTTATTGAAATATAGTTAAGGTACAAACTTTACATAGAATACAAAGCCGCTTCATCATGTCTCCATTAGAGCTCCTCTGTCTCAGCTACAGTGTATGCATGCTGGTATGGGATTGTCTTCTACGCATTATGGTTGGTTAAATATTTCTCAAAAGTTAATCCACTTTGAAATTTATTAAGCAGTAAAACTAAAATTCTATTAACCTTAATGAGATTTACACAAGGGAATTCACACTTAATATGGATACAACACTGATGCTTAAAACTGTTGCCAGGAAAAGAAGACAGGCTTAGTGTAGTTAAAGCCATCACATTTTCTATTTATGTAGTCCTTCACAAGGGTAATCCTCTGTGTATTAAGGAAAGAAGAAAATGCCACAGACTGGTTAGCATTTAAGCTTCTCAGATGCCAAATGAGATCACTGCAGTTGCCAATAAAGGGTGGTTTTATTGTTGTGGGACTAACACACATTGGTAGAAGGATGGGAAGGCATTATCTTTGGTTTTCTTATGCATCCTGAAAGTGCTATTTCTCACATTTCTACCATATAATGCTGTACACTAACATTGCTGTTGGAATACATTTCCTGTAATATAATATACTCATAATATAATGAATACAAATTCATATTCTTCCTGTACCAGCCATTCCTCATAACCAAAATACAGTAAAACTCCTCAGATTTTCCTCCAGAGATCATCCATCTCTATTGTTTTCAGGGTAAAATTAATTGCTTGGTTGCCTCTAAATCATCTAGTTAACATGTGGGAGATAATTGACTTCATTTGGGAAGGCTGAGTGAGCTCTGACTATGTGTTCCTAAATTCAGTGGTCCTTTTCCAGGAAGAAATTTATCTGACACAGAGTTCCAAAATGTAAGATTGCTGAAGAGCTGAGATTTCAACAGGAGGCAGCCAGGAAGCCCCTAGTTTTGTCCAAAGGGGACCACTTCAGAGCGAGGGCTGCACAGAGAAGCACAGAGTCCCTGAGGTCTGGGCCCTCAGCCTGTGCCAGAGAGGAGCAGACCCCACCACAGCTTCTCCCTGCTAGGAGGGAGAAGCATGCCTCCCTCAGCTTTCAGGCTTTGTGGGATCACACACAGCACCTGTAACGAGCAGCTACCTCTGCTGAGGATTGCCACCATTTGCAAGTTGCCTTTGTGGTGGTTTCATGGGTTTCAATTGGCATGTCGGCCACATTTGGGGTACCCAGGTGACAGAGAGGTGGAATTATTTGTCCTGGCACTCTGTCCTGAGAGCGTGTTTCACTCAAAGCAAGTCATGTTACCCAGGTGGTATCCTGCCCTATCAGCCTTATACACCATGCCCTATTAAAATGTTTTTAATCCTGAGGTCTAATCTCCTACAGAATAAAATTAATAATAATAAAAATAAATAATACAAATAAAATTAATAAGAATAAAATCACTTGAAAGAGTGACAAAGGAATTAGAAAAATAAATCTTGTGTAAATTACTAGAAACATCCCAGACTTGACAATGTTCCTAATCTGGATATCCTGACACAAAGCAAGCAGCCTGGAACAAAGTAACTGAAATCATGTTGTGATACAAATAAGCTCCTACTTTCAGAATAAATCACCTTGTAAGTGCACTCGGTTATACTGACAGTAACTTGCAGCCTAAAATGATGAAAAAGAATACTTTCCTTTCTTTTTCTGCCTTTCTTTCATTAGGAATTAAATATTCAAAAATTAAAGCCTTTCTCATGCTCTTAGCATTTGCCCTTCTCTTGACAATGCAACCCTGATACACTAACACTGGCATAAAGCTTTCTAATTTGGATTTGCAGCTAAAATTCTGTTTAGTTATTCCACTCAAGTCATTCTGCCCAGAACTGTTTTGAAGAAAGCCATTTTAAAGCCAGTAAAGACGAGTTCCTCTCCGAGAAGTCTGATCTGCTGTGTCAACATTCTTCATTAGGTAAGATAAACTACTCAAAGATCTGAAAATGTAATTAGATGACACAGAGATGAATTTAATGGTAACTATCTTCTGAACATAGAGATAATTTGATTTTGGTCTTACAGTAAGCTTTCTCATACACAGAGTCAGAGCCAAGCTACATACTGTGAATCCAAGCCTGGATCTTTTCTTGCTAGGTGGGTAGAGAGTTCATTTGCAAGGGCATTTGGGTTTCAAGACCGCATTCTCCTTTTCATCACATAATTGTAATAACAGAAGTAGGACAGAAAGTGATATGTCTTTACATGTGTGTGCCAGGAGTCTTGAAACGTTGATTGATTTTGGTCATAGAAACTGATCTTCCTAGCAAAAGAACAGGAAGAACAGGAAGAAATTCCTGAGCCAATCTTTTAATAAAATGTCTGAGATTGGACTGGATAGGTACCCAAACCTTCATTTGAAAAAACACTTGATCCAGCATGAAATAGAATAGATTTTTTTCATAAGCCCACCAAACTTCATGGCGCCTTCCTCTGACATTCAAAACCACAGGATCAGGCTCATAGCAGCTAGTCAGACCAGTGGGGCCTTGGTGCCTGTCAGCACTGCAGCACGCCAGCACACACTGCAACAGAGATAGGAACAGCCATGAACCCACTAATGGCTTTGGCAGGTCTCTCAATGCAGAACATGGCTGCCTGTCAGCAGAGCACAATGCACTTGCTGATGTTTTAGATGGCATGGGCAGGGCAAATGCCTGTGCAGTGGATGAGGTTTCCATTCACTTGCTGCTCTCATAGACGAGCGTTCGTCTTCCCAACAACCTCCTGTTAAACTTAGACACCAGTTGGACCTGGACAGTGAGTTCACAGCTGCTGTACTCTCCAACCAGGGGTTAGAAATCGTGTCCTTTTGGTGTGTACTGCACATCTATCTAGTCAGGAAAAGCAGAGCAGGCATCCTGCAGAGCTTCCTCTTGAACCCTCTACTACAGACGGTGAGAAAACTGAACACCTGTGGACATTTACACCACAGTTCCTTGCAGTGCACTGAGCTTCACACTAAGATCACTGAAACAAACACTGCATTGCTCATCTTGTATTTGCATTTTTCTGTAGTGAAATTGAGGGATATTTTACATTCAGATGCTAACTGTCTTGCATTAACGAGGAGAAGAAGCATGCAGTAGTACATTGCTACATATTTTCAGTAGCCCTTATGTTGTTTTCACCCTGTGAATGTTCTTGAGGGGAAATATACCACCAGAAAAGACATATATGAAAGGAAAAACTAGTTATACTGAGTTCTCTCTCCCTTCCTACTCATATATCTGTCTTTATTCTTTCTGCAAAATATCCACGTGGTTGATGGGCCACATGAGAAAGGATAGAAAGAAATACTGAGTGAGAAAAAAAAAATAAATTTAGAAGGTTTATTTCCCTTAAAAAAATGTGCAGCAAATGGAAAACAGACACCATAATTCTTTCCTAATATTCTAAATTCTTTACCATTCCCAATCATATTTGGTAAGGACACAGCCACTGCACCTGTACCTCCTTGCTAACTTAACATCTACATCATGCTACAGGACTCAGCTTCCCCAGCGCCCAGATCATGCAGCAATCTGTATCAACACGTGCCCAGTCACAATTCTATGCTATGAAAACCCACATACCAGGGTTTGTGCACATGGGTGCAGGAATTCAGAAGTCCAGTAATATGGACAAGCACAAACTGCACATCTGTAGGCTGGCTGCCCACGCGCAGTTTATTTTCTGCTTTATTTCCTGATTCCCCAGTCATCTTTATATATACATATATATAAAAAACATATATACACACTTATATGTGCCCACACACACATATTTACAAATATTTAAGTATATATCTAATCTTTTCTTCTCATACTTGTACCTACATTATCCTCAAATATACAATTAAATTATTATAAGCTTCACTATATTATTTAAAATATTAGTTATAAGTCCTGATACATTTCATTACATCTCTTTTAAAATAAATTCATGAAAGTATTTTTATATATCATTGCTATTAATCTTAGTTGAATATTCAGCCTTAATTGAATTAATATTTAACAGATTTCTGCAATCTGTCCAAGTATATTTGCTGCAGAACAATTTATTTCTACTGCAGCAGTTGAAGCAAGAATTTCTTGAAGTGTGAGAAACAAAGTTGAGATTTCACTACAGAGTGTTAGATCGTCCTTATAAAACACACTTGAAATATGCAACCATAGCCACATATCTGGGAAGTTCTTGCAGTAATATCTCTCTCCTGCAAGTAACCCTTACCCAGTGTTTAGTCAAACTCCAAACATTCAAAAAAGCTTACAATTTTCTGGAAAGTCAACATATTCTTTCAGAGAAAGTAGCCAAGGAGTCAAGTAATGAAACAGAAATGCTGAAATAAAAATGCTAAATAAAGAATTTAAGAGACAATGCATACCACCTAATTAAATCCCTTTGCATTTGTTTTTCCATTTTGCCAACACATTTTTCAGTAATTTTTGTATCTAGGAGGAAAGACTTCTCAGCAGTTAAGTCAGAACTTTGCAGAAAACACACCATCTTATGCCCTATAATGATTTACTATTTTATCACTGTGTGAACCTTGGAAAAACAACACTCAAGTTTTCTGTCAAAATGGGTTCTATCAAGACCATAGACAGTTTGCTTAAGCGTTCTCTAACCTGATCCTCTTCCACCAAGTGTACGTCCCCATAATGGTGCCTTGTAGGCACCTCTTTGCTGACATGCCAATGCTTGAGGTGAGTGCTTGGGGTGACCCTGTTCTGCCGGTTATGTGTTCCCCCCATTCGCATCACCCCAGGTGCCAGCAGAAGACCCAAGCAGCACAGCACAGCCATTTCTCTTAGCTGCTGCAGCCCCTTCTCTGCATAAGCCCCGAGCTAGAGCTCCCAAAGCTTCTGGTCCCAAAGACTTTGCCAAACTGCTGCCAGGCCTTATCCAAAAGAGCTGTCTTGCTACCACAATTCAGAGCTCTACTCTGCTCACAGTAGTCACTGAATCTTTGCAATAAAACCTCCTAATGCCCATATGTGGCAAGCATTTGCTGTTTACACAGCCATTAGCCAATCTTTCCAGAAGATTTCTTTCTAGTATGCCATTTTCTTACTTAGGTTACAAGTGCAAAAAACAGAGGCCTGTAGTAATATGTTTTAATAGGCAAAAACTCAAACATGAAGTCACAGACAATTTTTTTCAGATGTGCTTTTCACTGTAGTCTTAGGGCAACAGAAAAAGCAATTTTTTCTGCTTTCATGGTTAAATCTAGTTTAAAATTTATTTTTTTTTCAGGCTGATTTCTACATTTAAAGGAAGATGTAATCAAGAATTACATTGCTTAATATTGCTTTGCAGAGCTTGGGTTGATTGATCCAGACTTCCTTGAGTCATATGACAAATGAATGGAATAAAGGATGAGCAGTCTGCCTGTCTGATCCCTCTGCAGTGTTCACTCCAGCCTTAGCAAAACTGCTTTTTAAGATCAGCCTGAAAAAAAAAGGTCAGAGTCTATCACAATCTACTGTATCAAAGAAATATGCAAATCTTTCCTTGTTCCATATTCTCCTTGGCCTCCCACTACAATTATTAAATTACAGGGTATTAATAGAAACTAAATAAAGCACTCTGAAAATATGAATTCCAAGATGCAAAATTCAAATGCCAAATAGAGAGCATGCAATTAGGTTCTTAAATAATTCTTATCACATTTCATGCTAATATTAGCACTTCCAAAGAAAACAATAGAGAACTGCAATATTCCCAGAGACGCCATAGTGAAGCAGAAAGAATCTTGAATTTTTATATTTTGATGTTATGTACAAGTAACATTTATCTCCAGCTACAATGATAAAAATCATTTTGCCCTCTAGAAAGAATTCATAATATTTATATGATGATACTGAGAAAGAAATTGTGGTTTTGTTTTCTGAACCAATGCAGTAGCAAAAATGAAGCTGTTCTGCTCAGATTTTTCAGAGCTCAAATTAGCACAAACTTTTACTTAATTGGGCTCTTCAAGTAAGTATGCTGCAATGAGCATTAGTCTCTCCTCATTGCTTTTTAAAACCTTTATGTCTACCCAGGTCCCATAGCCTTACAGATTTTAATGGTCTTAATGAAGAAAAAGAGCATTGTTATTCAATTTGTCTCAAGCAGATCTCCATTCAGAATGACAATGTCGCCATTCACAATGTTATTGTTCGAAGTTGTATCATCCTTTCTATTTTAAACCTTGTGGTTCAGGAGCCTTGAATCTGAGGCAAGCAAAGCTGGTCAGTTGGGTGGTCAGGCAGTCAGTCCGTCTATTACCTACACACATAACCTACACTCCTGCAATGCACTTTGCTGACTGGTAGAATCATCTGTTCAATGAGATACTCCAGAGTATCACATACTACAGCTCAAAACCACTGCTTTTTTAAAAAATGTAGTTTGGCAAATCTGCAATATAGTCAAATTCATTTTTGGTTTCTTAATGACAAAAAGAACTTAATTGAATATTTACAGGACTTTTGTTTAAGTACTGGCTTCTTACTGCTTGTGGCCTTCTGCCTGTAGTAAACCTTCAGGATCTTTCTCACACAGAATGGATATATATAACAAGGTATCACAAGCTAAGCAGACATTATTATTTATTTATTTAATACTTTATAATGTATTGACCAATTTTACCTCATTCAAGAGCATATTCTGTACTGGAGATGACTACATACCAGAGGTTTCTGAAATTTTAGTTTACTTTTTGCACAGCTATAATCTTCATGCTCAGATTGCCAGGTTTGATTAAGGAAGTTGAATGGTGAATGGGTTTCTTCCTTTCTGCTGAGTGAAAGCCATAGAACTTCAGGAGGAAGTGCAGGATCTGAGGTCCCTAATCTGTGTGAAGTAGCATTTCTCACAAATCATCTTTCTTTTGGGGAAGGTCTTGTGGGCAGCCACAGGAAACTGAGGCAATAGGACTGTGCACCACCTCCATAGACATAAGCATGCCATCTTCCTCTTTTCATGTCAGAACTGCACTGGCAGCAGAGACAGGGCAGCCTCTCTGATTGTGGATGCCTCATTACCCCCGTGAAGGACACCGGCACATCTACAACACAGCTCAGCTTTCACACCTTTTACACCCAATGCTCCCACAGGATTTTCTTCAGCTAACCTAAACAGCCCATCTGCTTTGCATGTGGTTGGAATGCAAAGATCTTTGTTTCATAAATCTGATCACTCAGCTGTTGCTCCTACATACTAATGGTGCTAGAACAGCTGCCTTGGATTTAAATTTCCTTTGCTTCCATGTGCTCTACTGCTAAACATAAAAGGGATTTTTTACTTTTTAAGTTATGTGATCCAAATCAGGAGAATATAACTTGAGGTTACATGTCATCTAAGCATGACATAGAATACTTGCTATAGGGTACAGAGTTTGGAATAACATACATGGAGAACTGTCTGGAGCAAAAATGAAATTTGGCTATTAGCTGAGCATCCCTAGCTATTCAGGTTTCAGAGAACAAATTATTACATCAAGAAGAAAATTATTGATTTCTAAATGCTGGACCAACTGCTTGGAAAAATTGGAAGGTGAGAGGAACAGATGGTTCGCTCTCAAATCAGGGAAGACTGAAGGGAGACAGTAGGATTGAGAGCAAGCGAAAAAATGTGAAAAAAGTGAAAATCAACAGTTTTCTGGGGAAAAAAAAAATTACACTTCAGTTGAGACTACATCCGTACTGTGGACTTAAATCAAAGGTCAGATTACATATAGATTTATGTATTCATTTAAGATGTACATGAAATGGAGATTTCAATCATCTCTTCCCTGAGAAGCATTCTAAATACCAGATACGAAATACATTGGCTGTTTAATAACATAGTTTTTCAGTACACATAGATGTATCAATTATGCACATCTATTAAGACGGCTGATTTGATTTTCTAAGCAGAAAGTTATTAGCATGCTTTTTTTCTCTGAAAGGTGATCTTCTTAAGACTGCCATTGCAGAAGTGAAAGTTTCCCATTTACTAGCTGGCAGTGCACTCAGAATATACTTCAAGGTGTCTAGATGTATCATCACCCATCAGCTACTTAGAGCTCGTATTAAGTTAGGAGATGGACCCACACTGAGTTGAGGAAAACCACATTTGCTTCCAGACATCAAGCTGACATTTCCTGGAAAGAAAATGCCTCACGTGTTCCCTGTAGTCCTTGGAGCTGCCAATAAGGCAAGCAGACATCATTTTCAGGATAACCAATGGAAAACACATTAGTGAATCTTAAAACTTTGTCATTACACTATTAACCATAGTACGTTAGTCAGCACTGGAAACATTTGTATTAAATACGGTACCTGCTGGGGACCATTAAAGAGAACAAATCAGATACAGGAATAGGGCTAGCAGCAATGACTTTGGGGGAAAAAAAAAATCCCTCAAATAAATGAAATCTTATTTTCTTAGTATTTTGACTAGAAACCGCCTCATCACTGATGCTTAGCTCTTTCTCACAATGTGGCCAATATCTTATTCATCTTTATGTCTATTAATCCCAGAGCCTGGCCTTATGGGATGTAGCCATGGAAATAACTGTGGGTGTGCATCTCCTTAAGATTCTACAGACAATTTATCACATGCACTAGCTGTTACTGAGATATCATCAGGAACTCAACCAATCAGATCATTAAGATCACTGGTTCAAATTTTACAATCTGAATTAGATCTTCTGAAATGTCTTTCCTGCTGATAAAGTAAGGAGTTTGCTAAGCAACAGCTTCAGCATTTCTTTATGTGATTGAAACCCTGGTAGCAGTTATAAACACTAGAATCTAGAATGCCTTTGCTATAGAAGATATTAGATATTCAGCAACCTAATTCTCCTTCTATTCAAACTTTTCATCGACATCAAGTAAAACAGATGCAAGTAATAATGTTT
>VXAV01011245.1:107977-128663 GCA_013399715.1 Alectura lathami | reverse complement strand
CAAGTTAAGTATGATGCTCAGTTGCTGAATTTAGTAGATTTTGTGCTGGAAGCTCCTAAAAATCAGGGATTCAAATAGGTGATGCAGAAGGTACAACACTGCTTTTCATTACATTCATATCCTTCTGAGAGGTTGAAATTCTTACCTGATTTCTTGGATCCACCTCTTCCATCCAGGAAAGGGTGCAGCCATGGTAGTGGCACCGTAATTATGTTCTTCACTTTTGCACCAAGAGGAGGAAACAATGTGAAAGCCATTTCAACTGCTTGATGCTTTTTGATGCTTCTTACAGCACTAGCATAAGCTGAAGGAAAAAAAAAAAAAAGTATAATGACCAACAGAAGTTCTCTGATACAAATATGCAATTGCCATCTATAGTAATAACTTGTACAGATAGATTTCTTTTTATTACTTTGTTTAAACATATCAGCATGGAACTGTGAACTTCGGCAAGATAAAAGGTTGAGATGTATGTAGATTTATAGGCTGTGCAGCCGCTGGGTATGATTAAAAAGCAGGAGAAAGGTGCCAGTTTGGAAAGACTTAATTAATTATTGTTCTAATACTTCAGCTAGTTCAATATGCAGATATATTCTATAATGCCACTCACCAAATAATACGGCTCAATCTTTTCTGATCAGAGTCCAGCGATAGGCATGACAAAAATACTCAAAGGCATTCAAAACTTACTGAGAGATGAATGTGCAATTATTTTCCAGCCCCTCTGAAATTCTCAAACTCAGTACTTACTGTTTATTGATCACAAACTGTAGCACCCCTGAAGTTAGACCATTAAATTACACGGCAAATGAAATATTTATTAACAGTACTCTACTAAAAAACAGAAAGAGCTAGAACTTCAAGTATTCTTGTCACAGTTTTCACAAGGATATTCAACAACAGCTGATCCTAATATATTTGAAGAAATGGAACAATTCTGACACAAAAAAGGGGTCCAGTCTTGCAAGTGTATCTCATGTGTGTACTTATACTGCACTCAGGAGATGCAAGTCCTCGTGAGACAAAGGAGCTCAGGTATGAAGGGCTCACTTTCTTGGAAACTATAGCCTTGTTCCTGGCTGCTGGAAAAGTTAAAACAATGTTGATTTCTGAATATTACATGTTTGTAGCAGTAATTAGAACAGCCTCTCTAGAAGCTTGTTTGGGGACAGGGGGATTTAGTTTTCCCTTCTGGTTGACACCAAATGCAACTTGTTTCCAAGATGCAGACACTGACAGGGTCAAATTTCTGTTGCATCCATCAGAAAAGGGCAATGAGCCAAATGTCCCATAGCATGGCAATGCTAGCATTCGTGGTCATTAACCAGTTGGGCTATATCTGAACCTACATCTGAGGTGAAAGAATCTATATTAGAATAAATTTCAAGGCCAGCTCAGCACTGAACTTTCAATGTTTTGCTGTTACAGTTCAATAAAATCACTTTGTGTTACATTCATTTGTTTCCATATAAAATAAAGTGAATGTCACACTTTTTTGTCATACCATTTTTATTTAACATTTTTTTCTATATCCATTAGTTAAAAAAGTTATAACAAGGCATATCATTTATCAAAATGAAAAATGCCGTACTCCTTGAGCAAGGAAAGGGGAGTCTAAATAGAATGTCCCTGCTCTTAAATTAATGGAACCATCTTACATTTAATATTTTCTCTTAAGGAGTTATGTAAGCACTCCAAGATCATTAATGAAGAAGTACAGAATCACAATTTACAGCTGAAGGGCAAAACTGCTAAAAAAGCATTTCAGAGTCATGTCATCGGGTGATACAATATAGGAAAATAAATGTAAGGATCATTGATCTCCGATATCGTAATTAAACATCCAGAACACATGACAAGGAGAAAGTACAACAAAGTTCATTAAAACTTGACTTGAACCTAAACTGCAGGACTAATCAAACAGATGTACTAGGGAAGATCTTAAATAAGACTAATCGTTATTATTCATAAAGATAATTTATTTGTGTTTAATGTGCCCAAATGTACCACTAGCCAGTTCATCTGCGGGGATTGTGGTGGTTTACATTTCTGTCTCCTAGGACCACTACAGCAGTTCAGTTGTCCACTGTAAATCCGGCCCTCACTGGCCATACAGACACTAACACACACATTCTCGGCCTTCTTTCCAAAAAATCCAGTACAGTAGATTTTCCTGGGCTTTCTTAAGTAATACAATAACTGCTCTTTTAATGTTCAATACTTTTATTGCAACAAAAGAATTCACAGAAATCAGATGGAATTCATCCCAGCGAGCTAATGCAACTTGCAGAAATAGTGTTGGGGCCACCGGCTATTATTCTTCAGAACTAATGGAGAACAGCCAAGGTCCTAGAGCAGGGAAATGACAAACCGTATTACCTATTTTTAAGGGGAAAAAAATCCCACAAGCCTAACGGAGTATTACAGAACAGAGAATTCAAATTCAAATTGCCAAGTTATCTAATGAATTGGTCAATTTGCAAGCTGCTACAAAAACATAGTGAAAGAGGGGTGACCAACAGTAGAAATAGGAGTTGGCAAAAATAAGTGTGTCTATGATAAAAATATTTTTGAACACGGACCTCCTGCTTAGTGCTATGCCATCACTCAACCCCATAGTACAACCAGACTGTCTTAAGACACTTTCACTTGTGCCAGCAGTTATTATATCCACGTTCTATCAGACTTCAAGAGGAACAATCCTGTAACCCGTTACTCATTCCCAACACTTGGGCAGAAAAACCTTATGTTGGTAATGGCCCTTTACACCATTCATACACTTCAAAACATTAGGCTACTCTGAATTTGTCAAATACTAACCTTTACTTTACACGTTGAGTATACTAAAGTAAAGACAACATACAACAGAAGACAGAACGTAGATCTATCACAAGTGTATGAGAATATCTCTATATAGGTCTACAGTCTCATCAGTTACAAAACAGTTACAAAAACAGTTTAAGAAACAATTGTCCAGGTTTTGATTTGCAGTATTTTAGGAAGGTCATTTCCCTGCCAGTTACAAGAAGATTCTCATGTTGAAAATCAGATGATAAAAATAGATTCCTCTTTGTTCCCACAGGACATGGAAACTAGAAACCAGCAAACACAGAAAGACTTAGAACAGGCAGGTTTATCAAGAAAAACACACACACAAAACAATTCTCTATTCAATTTAGACCTGAAGTCATTATTTGAGTTCATCTGTTCTAGAATACATAATTAGGTTCCAGAAAAGAAAACATTTTCTCCAGGGTATGAAAAAGCTTATACTGAGAAACCTTTGCACACTGATGGAGGAAACAAAATTCCCATGCTTCTGGAAAGCAAGCAAGGCAGATAATCCCAGGCACAAGCAAGGTCACAAACCAGAAGGAACAGAGATATGGGTAAGTTATTGACAAGTACAAATTCAATTAGACAGTCTTATGCTGATGCTAACTTATCTTCTATTCCATACTACAAGCAGTGAGTGAGTGTTCTCCTTGCAAGGACTAAAGCATCCATTCTATAATTCTGTAAAATAGAAATGCTGCTCACTGCTGGAGTCAGGTCTGTATCACCTGTCTATAAAAGTCACATCAGCATGCTTTACTTATTTCTTACCGCTGTTCAGAAATTTCGTAGTTGTTGTGATCCATTTTGAGGACATCACTTGTTAGCTCTCGTGTACTCAATGAAAATATCTAAAAAGTGCAGAGATCATCTATGCTTATGACTTATTTTTAATGTAAGAGAATAACAATAATTATAATAATTCTTTTTAACATAAAAGAAAATAATAGTCTACAATGACCAAAAACACAAAAAAAGAACACGTTTGGTTTGTCTATAATTATGACTGCATGTCTTTTGAAAAATGCACTGCATTATTTGTAAAAATGTACCAAATGTACCCATTGTTACTTGCTTTTTTTTTTTTTTTTACTTTCATAATTTTCTCATACTAGATTTTAGTTTTCCTTAAAATGTTATGTCTTTGGTATTAGAAAACACAAGTTTATTTCTGAAAATCCATCTGTATGCTTCGAACTATGATTGCACTCCAACACAAGGTATTACTATTATTCACTAATAGCTGTAGTTATTCTATGTGATACTGGTTTCAGAGGTAAAAAAGTAATCCACATCTGGCACCTCACACCACACTTCATTTTGCATTTAATTTGCTATTAGAAGAAGAAATGAGGAATCAGAGAGATCTACTAAATAGAAGCATGAACAGGAATGTAAGAGATATCCAAGCCAATTAGAGTAATACACAAGAAAAACAGATGCAGGTTAGGCTGGAATTTCCATTTCTTAATGGTTTGCACTGGGATTTTGTTCCCCTCGGTTCTTTTCCTTCAGTTTCTAAGAACAAACATAAACGATCTGTAAAACTAAAGAAAAGCCTCTGTTAATTTTAAAATGTTGATCTATGAGACAAAAATAAGACATGTAAAGGCTTTTGCTTCAAAGTGGAGTAGCATGGTACAACTGCTAGTTCTTCCTTGTCCACTGCTCAAACATAAAGAAGCAGGAGTAATATCCAAATGACCATGAATCCCATATATGTGCTGCCTTCTGCAAGTATTTAGAAATAGAATCACAGGATGTAGGGCCCAAACACAATAATTACTTGATAGTATCAGAACAGAAATCCAAAGAAACACACAGAATTTATGAAGCCCAGTTCCAAATAAGCCAAGATCTTCATAACCTAATTAAAAAAAAAAAAAAAAAAAAAAGGAAGCAAGGAGTGTTAGACTTTACACTCAAAATGTGGATTGTTTTTCTCATGAAATTAAGCTTTAAATCTTAATCTGCGGTTAAAGTTTGTATTCAATGAGAAATGCCATATGTAACTCTAAAATATATTTTCATATCCCATACAATGAGATGGAACAGATATACGTCTCTAAATGGATTGTGCTTCTGAAGCTCTGTTAGAATAAACCTTACATTTATTTTAATCAACATGGCAGACTTGTCTCATTATCTAGATTCATATTTGTTTTCGAGAGGATTTCAGTTGTAAGTATTTGGTAGCCAACCCTCAAAAAAGAAAAAATGCATCCATCACTCCCCTAATATTGAAATACGACAGCCTGAGGTGCAATAAAGCTTGTATTGCCTTCATCTTAGGATCACTATATTAATAACAGATGGCAGACCTGTACGTTTGATACATGTATTTTCTCAAATGACACTCAAAAAAACCTTTATAGAATATCATATATAAAACAACTGCATAATGATGATTACTAAGGTTGTGAAGTCAAGTACATAAGCATTACAACCACTTTTGCATGTGCTTTACAATATGGTCCTTAATCTCATTATCCACACGAGCCTTGTCTGCTTCACTGCATCATGCTCACAGTGTTCACCTTAAGACATATTTTGTTTTCTCCTTTTCCAGGGGACTTAAATACTGAGTTGAAGACAGAATTGGTGATTGCATTGCGAGCTTTTTCACGGGAGCCATCACGAGAACATCAGATGTTCACAGGCACTACCAAATTTACCTTTGCAACAAACCAAAGGAGGAACAGGTTTGATTCATGGCCATTTTATTGCTTAGGAGCTAAGGTACGTAGGATCATATTTTTCGCAGATAACTAGGTACCCAAAAATGCATGAAGGAGCCTAATAGTTCCCCCTAATGGGCTAAAACACTGCATCTCCAGCACAGAGGTACTTTTGGAATTTCTTCTATAAAATTATCCACTTCTCTAGCCACACAAATACATTTTTTAAATCTGACCAAAACAGAATAACGGTGATGGTACCCATGAATTGCATGTTCCCAGTCTCAGACATGTCAGATCTCATTTTTAGAGTGTTTGGCATTCTAAGATTTTATTTGTTTCAAACACAAGCTTCAAGAGCTGCAGCAGAAAAATAAGCTCTGAATCCTCAGCATTTTTGCAAATCAGTCATCAAGATCCCAAGTTAGGCATCCAAAAATACCAAATACCTCTGCTAACACTTTTACATAAATGAACAATCAGCAAAAAGAAACTCTTGTGGAGTTGCTCTGGGCAAAATTCAAACACCTTAACTACGTGACCAATGCCTTTTAGCTTCCGCAAAAAAAAAATGGAGGTGTCTCAACTGCAGTCTCCTTCACCATTAACTCTTAACCTTTTGTGTACTGAATGGGGCAGCAATTTCATACAAATATGTACATGATTGTGCAATGGAAGTCCATTAGTCTATGTATATATGCAGAGGCCAATTTGCATATGCAGTGCAGCTGATATGTATGCTACAGATCACTTGACTTTGCAATTCCAACAGGGTTCTTTCAATGTTTTGAAGAGTTGTTTCTATGGTTTTTTTTTTTTTGTTTCTTTTTAAATTTACTTTTAACATTTAAGATATTAGAGAGAACAAATAGGAGAAGGAGCAAAAAGCAAGAATGTGCAGGTGGTCATTATCAGCATTTCTACGAGAAGAAGGTTGACCTCAAGGCCTTGCCTTTGCGTTAGACATATCCAAACCAATTTTCAGGCTCCTACAGTCTTAGGAATAGAATTGCCTATAAACATCAATGAAATTCAATTCTCTATCTAAATAGACAGATTGTTCTTAAGATAATGTCATGGTCTCTAGCCTAGTTGAATCTGCGAATGCTGGAAGAGAAGGGATTAAGAAGTTGGCGGGGGGGAGACACAGAGTTAGGACATCTAACTTAAATTGACCCACGATGTATTCCATACCATATCCATCATGTCATGGCCCTCCCCCGTGCTTTCTGGTGAGGGGGGGAACCCGTGGCTGGCATGGCTCTTTTTCCTCTTCCAGGTTGGGCTTGCGTCTGGGTGAGAAATCACCTTTCTCGTAAGTCACTGCTTTCCAATTATCAGTATTATTACCCTTATCCCCTTTACATTTTTATTATCTTTTGTTCCTAAGCTGTTTTAGTGAAATAGTTTTTATCTTAATTCTTGAGTTCTACCTATTCTTCTTCCTCACTTCCCTCCTCCATCCCGCTGATACTGGCCTCTGGCAGTACACCAGCAGGCACGGGCCTCTGTGGCCTGGGAGTGGTGAGCTAGCGACTGTTGGGAGCTATCATGGGTTAAACCACCACAGATAACGAAAGTTTTTATTCTTTCTCTTCTCCTGCTTTCTTTTTTTTCTGACATGTATGAGTTATCTTGAAATGAAGTCATATTTGTAGTAGTGATATAAAGTCAGTAGAACTAGTTGCACACATGAAACCTAATCTAACATCCAATACTTGCAGCAAGTTTTTTATTTTGTCTACTACTGTATAGATGACCTAACCTATCATATAAATTCTTATATTATGCTAGGGATGAGCTGGCTTTTTACAATTATATCGGTGGCAATAATGAAGCCTATTTCTACTAGCAGTTGTAATTATTACATTAAATCATCAAACTAAGATCTGTTATATCACAGGACAACAAAACTTGAAGGACTTCCGAAGACATTTTTCTTCCTGTAGAAGTATTTGCTTATCACATTCACTGCAGACAGAAATGTACAGAAAAAAAAGTAATAAATGAAGAGTCATCATTGAAAGTAATAGAGACTCTTGAAAGCTTGAATAAATTTTCAGTGTGCTGGAAGGATACTTCAGTTGCTGGCTAACACAGAAACCGAGGGTAATGGCAAGTATATCTTCACCAACACTGAAATATGTGTAAGGACAATAAAACTATATATATTCTTTTGTTCAATATCTTTGATGAAGAACTATCATTTAGAAATAATACATAATAGCTCTATAATGTATAATATATAATTATGTAAATAATTAGTATAATCTTGAGATGAGATGAGGGCTATTAGTGGCAGTGGATACTTTGAACCTTGAACATTTAGTCAAAAAGACCAATGACATCCAATCAAACTTCTTTAAAATGAATTGCAACAAACAATGGCAGCACAGCTGCTATTAGAATTATAATTGAGTTTAGGAGGGAAACAGCAGCTGAATGCAATGTAGATAATTAAGGAGCAAGCTTTTGTTAACACTATCAGTAGGGTCATGATTCTGCAGATAGTGAACTTATTATGGCTGAACAAACTAGCCTATTTTTATAACAGAGGTATATTTCTGCTTTTTAAACAAATAAAGTATATTCTGGCTACAAGATAGCTGATCACTTCTTTATTTCAACTACCCATTTAGAGAAATGATAAGCATTTACAAAATCTAAGATTACCATGGAAACCTTATTCTTAATGTTGAGGATTATGGGAACAATTGGTTATACAATCGGGATGAGTAAATAACAAGCCTCTGAGTATGACAAAGACCATAGCTACTAAATTATATTAAGTAATTTCTCTCTTCTAGGCTAATAGGCATTCTATTCTACCCCAGCACTGAAAAGAACGCAATATACCTCCTGTGAGCAAATAGTGAAAACATTTAAAAGCATAAAATTTATGCTACGCAGACATAAACTGCAGAAATGCATGCTCTTGTGGTCTTAACACCTAAGATGTAGCCCAAATTTCTATTTCCTATTGTGCATTGACTAATCTTGGAACAAAAATTACCCATGTAGACAAGACAAACAAACAAGAAACACCAAAGGATTCAAAGTCACACAGCAAGCTTGCAGCTTGGCACCAGAGTCAGGCAATGTGAGATGCTTGACCACTCATAACCATGAGTCAGGGTTCCAAAAATGGAATAGAAATCATTAAAATGCCAACAACATTACATCCTGTTAGCAATATTGCTGTTATAGTATCATATTACCATAATAACTGGTGCTCTTTAAACAAATTAAAGAGTGCAGGTCCACCAAAGATGTTATTAGCACCATTTATACTAGTAACTTTTTTAACTCACGTAGCACAGACTTGAGATCTTTGGCTGAAGACAATCCTGCTCACAACATAGGTCATTTCACTGGCAAATCTAAATTTGTTAGGTACAAATGAGTAATCCTGCTTTGGAATCTCATTGACCTCAATGTGTAAATAAAGCAAGGAAAATGTGTCTGACTGGCAGTAAGCCATTCCTGTGCTGCGTGCAGTAAAAACACTAATATGTCAAAGTGATTTTTAAAACATGCTTTGATATTTTGACCTGCTGAAAATTCTATTTTTGACCTACAGCCTCCTAAAATAGTTTAAAAATATATATATATATTTTAACGTTACTAATCATTTGCTTGTAGCAAAACTATTTGCAGTTTTTCCATTCCTATTTCTGAACTTCCTAAGGTCTTATTTCACCTGACTGTATTAAAGGTAAACAAAAGATTATCTTGATTTAAACCTATTTTTATCTCTGTTTCATCAGGAAATCCACTCTCACTTTGAAGACAGAGAAAGCTTAATTTGGTCATTATTACAACAGAGCTTGTGTGCTTCAGTAAGACACAAGAATGGTATTTCTGCCTAGTTCCAGTTCCTTTTAAGGGAATCTGGAAAAGGATAGGTATCAGACAAGAATAAAAAATTTCCCGTCTGCTCACATGCACAGCATGTTGTGATGTCTCTACTTGCAGATCAGCTCTTGTCACATATCAACAGAAACTTGAAGCATCTTTCAAATTTTGTAAAAGCTAGAGTTGATATTCTACTAAAACAATCAATCTGCTCTAGGTGTTCCTGCTTTGGCAGGGGGATTGGACTAGATGATCTTTCAAGGTCCCTTCCAATCTCTAACATTCTGTGATTCTGTGAAAACTTTCCTAACACTTTCTTAATGTCTACAGTGGAAGTAAATACATAGATGTATACCTAGAAACTTCAGAGACAGCTAAATGGAGGTAAAGCAATCTTTTACATTTTCAAAAGCACATTATAATGACCAATATTAAAGCCAACATTTTGGAGAGTTATGACAGAAGATTCTATGTGTATCAGCATTTTGCTGTTAAAAAGGAAATTTCAGGGGTAAATTTGACTAATACCCTCTATACCCTAAGTGCTGGTATCGGATTTGGTCTGCAGAATTAAGATACCTACAGTTAGGGTAGTCCTAGACTTCTCTGTTGTAGATGAATTCTGGAACATTCTTTTGAAATGAACATGTTTTTTCTATTTTATCTTCAAAAATGTGCTGTGCATTAATGCTGAAGAGCAGCCTAATGAAGAGACCACCAGCTTAAAGTTTTAGGAATTTCAAATGTAAATATAAGACAGTGTGAAAATATCTAATGATCTCGCAGTTCTGAACATCTCAGAGAATCAGTGTGATTCAGACATGAAAGAGCCAATGGCATATCGAATACAAAAAAAAAAAATACTGCAAGTTGTCAGCAACAAATATATTTTTGAGCACCTTTTTACTGGAATACTTAGCTTTCCCCAAGATGACTAGATTTCCTTAAGAAAACAGCACTACGCATTGTCCCTACAAAGTAAGATCTGTTTTTCTAATCAGTTTCTGCATCATCATTGCACAATTTGCATAGTAGCTCTGAGGGGATAGCTAGGAGATAGCAGCATAGTGATTTGGGACCTAACAGAAAATCAACAATAACTTCATTTAGCAAGAAAAAGTTTCTACTAATTTAAAATTAAAGACTATTGTGTATGTCATTATGATCACCACTGAAGATGGTGGTGCAAAGTAACAGTCAACCTAGAGCTGCACTGCTTTCATCTTTAGATATCTTTTAATGTAATTCTGATGTTTGAACATTTTATCACGTAAGACCCTCTTTGAGACAAATTTGCCACTTACCAGTTAACTAAATCAGCTAGCTTTGACCATCTTTACGTGTTCTTTCTTTTCCAAATGGATATGGTTTTAAAACAGCATTTTTTTGCACTTCCTCAATAATGATAACAATTTCAAATACTTTGCACAAGTTTTACCATTGGAGTAACTACCAAAGACAATAAACTGCTCAAACCAAGCCCTCTTGACTCCAGTCAAAACCTTCTAGCATCTTCTCCATAGTCAATATGACTTCTCCATTTTCAGTTAAGAAATTTCAATCCAATTTCAATCTTCTCCATTTTCAATTAAGAATGCAGGTTTAGGTCACTAATTCTTACAGAGAAAAGAATGCACAACCAGAGTCAACAGAAGACAACTTCAGCAGTAGAAAATTCTGGAGTTTTAGTTTAGCTTCTACCATCCTTTGTATCTCTTCTTTTTGGAAAACTCTGATGGACCATGACTGAAAAGGCTATAATCATATCAATTTTTACATGGAAAAACGCTACCCAGTTTTTTTGCACGATTGCAATGGATGCCCTGAAACACGGCATTGCATACTTGCATTCCAACAATGGATGGTCAGGGCACAGGCAGCATTTCACTTGAATATATATTAGTGGAGATTTTGGTCTTCAGGATTCTCATTACCATGAAATCATGATTTCCAATAATGCAAGAGGGATAAAAGCCATTTCTGATTTCCTACACTGTTTTGGAAATCAAAAATAGATTTATGCCTAAGATGACGAGGTTTGCTGCAAAATAACTGACACATGGTTAAATACAGAAGCCTTCTTAATGCAATCCGACAGGATGATTTTTCAGCTGAAGCCTGTCTTTCCCTCCTTTCCACCTGACCAGCAGTTAGCACTCGTCTTAGATTGATCAACAGGTCACATATGCACTTCCTATTTCCCTAAGAAAGCTGTCTTCCCATAGTGATGCTTTTGGTACTCCACAAAGCAAGTGATTAAGAACAAAGCCTGGAAGTTGAACCTGCCTAATCATTGTGCCACGCTGCCACTGAGCCCTCAAGGTGTGCTCCAGTCTGTAAAGAACATTCTGATGAGAACGACTTCTGTGTGGAAGCTCTACAGTACACAAATGAAAGCCATTAATGTAATGATGTCTAGTATAGTACAATAATATTTGGCACTTATTTATCACTATTATTTTTAAACACTTTATGAATATGCATTAAGCCACTAAAAAGTATCCTGTGAAGTGGGATAATGCCTACTGTAAATAATACTGTGTTGTATCATGTAACTCCATGTATACTTCAGAATTTAATAGGACTTATTAATGACCTTGAATTCCATTCAGACTCTTACTCTAACTTCAGCTGCATGGAGCTGAAGCCTGGATACTCAAATATATATTAGGCATGCAACTCCCATGCAGATGAGGTAGATAAACTTAGAAAATCTGAAGTGAAATAATTTCATGAAATGCATTAACAGACAGGAACAGCGCTGTGATTTCCTTTCTCCTTTTCTCTTTTTTTCTCCAATGAAAAAATTATGTGGCAGTTTTCAAAATCATTTGTCATTTATTTATTTTATGTCTGCTGTGCTTCACACTTGATGTTGAGGCAAGGTTAATGACAGGCAGCTTGCATTTGGTATTGAAAATGGAGACGTTTAAGGTGGTTCCTAGATCCTGTAGGTTTATGGTAAATATTGCCAGAATATGCAAGAGATTAATAAACATCAATTAAAGAGAAATGTATACTAATTCTAACTATCTATCTGTGCAAATAGACTGGCTTTCAAACACATGGAATGCAATACACGCATTTCACATTCACTAGCTACTCATTTCAAGGTCAAATGCTAAATTACTTCTTGAGGAAAGACTCCTAGGTAGCTGATTAATGTTTTGACTGTGGTAGTATCTTAGGTTTTACCTCATGCAATGATTATACATGTGCCATCACTGAAGGCTTGTATGGAATCACAGATGCTTGATTGCTACGTTTAATGTTTTTAAGGTGCTTCCATGTTAAAATACTTCTAAAAACAGTGGCTGTAATTAAAGGAAGGACAATTGTTGCCTACTACTCATGGAGAATCAAACAAAAATGGGGTCACATCCTGCATTTGATTCACATTTTATCAGGGATTTCTAAACTGAATGTATGCTAGAAAGAGAAATGATTAAGGAAACTGTTAATGCATGTGAAACATCTGATTAGGCCACAGAGGAATCACATTCAGGGTCTGTTTCTATTGATGACTTCTTGTATGAGTATTGGTAAATCTCCTAACTTCTCCATGCCTCCATGTTCTAGTGGTAAAATAGGCATAAAAGTGTAGTTGAATTCAATAGTGTGAGACACTACTAAACTGTTAATAGGTAGAGATGGGCCAATTAGAATTTCCTCAATGTTTTTTCCTTCTCATGACTGGTAGCTAGATTCCCACATCTAGGAAATTTATTTATGTCTGGAAGCTCTCAGAAGGCTTGATTTACTACCCAATTGTGGCTGAGTACAGTGCATATCACCATTAGGAAGCATATTGACCAAGGAAGCCTTTGCAGTTGAAGGAAGAATTTAGAATTAACTGCTCTTTTGGAGGGGTTCATAAACTCGTTTGTTATTACTTTTGCTGCACAGGGCCACAAATGTCCAGCACAATTTCTTTCTGCCATAGTGTCTGCTAGCAACTAGAAATCTGTTTTACTGAATGAGCCTTTTTTCTTCCTCTATATAATAATGTGCTTAAAACAATATGCTGGGAGCTGTTAGGCATTTATTTACCATGGTGGGTTAATCTCATCTAGGGAGGTATAGAAACTCAATCGTGAGTGCTACAGTATATAAGCTAATTGCCAGGATAAAACCAAATGAATAATTACTTAACTTCAGAATGAGGCCTGGGGGAATTTTTCTTTAATAAAGGTTTAATTCACCAGTGATAATGAATGCAATCTCACATACTACCGAACAACACCATTAGCATAATGGCTAAGATACGAAAACTATAATTAGACCTAAACAGAAATGTTAATTACAGCCATGAAGCTACCAAACAAAAAGGGAGTTTTCCTTTACCTGTGAAATGTGTATCTTAAGTAATCCCTATGAATGTGTTATAAATTCTGCTTGAGTGACTGACAGGAAGAAATTAAAAACTGAAGCTTCCTTTGCCATTTGATTAAAGAGGGGACTGTGATTCACACAGGAGAATTAGAGTACAGGTGAGGGCTGTAAAAATCTGTGCCTCTACTCATAAGGCTTAAAAATTAAGCTTCCATGTATCTGAACACTACACTTCAATTCCTTCTCACAAAAAGGCAGGCCCACCAGATCCGGTCAGGAATATGAGATCTTTTCCAAAAGTATTTGCTACCCCCAGATGCACTTGCCATGCAAAGCACCATGTAGCTGGACAAGGAAATGTGGCAGCCTGCTGGCTGGGCAGCTGCTGAGAAGTTTACTGATAACAAGCAGCTTCATTTCCGGCACTAACAACAACAATAACAAAAGCTCTTTGTACATAAAAATTTGCACAAACTCTTATATCTTGCTTAAATGAAATCTGTGAGATGCCCTCATGGAAGAACACTCTTTTGTGCCATTTCTGCTGTGCAGTTTCTTTAATCTCATACTACACAAATATTAAATTCACAGATTCAAAGAACTCTAAAGTTTTAAAATATGAGAAGTAATGCTGCATTTTTTTCCCCTTACAGGACTTACTCAGTGTATAAAATGGACACGAACTGAATGGGGAGCTATTCAGTTTTTCTTTTTATCTTCATCCTTCTGTGTTTGATTCCAGGCCTTATTTAGCACACATCATCAAAACCCTGCATTGAATACAAAATTACCAATTTCTTCATAGGCTTTTTTGTGGTTTTCTCAGTTTTTTTGTGGTGCTCTCAGCTCTCACTGTAATTAATCTATCCTCACAACACCTCTAAGAAATCATATAATTGAAGCAGAGGGAGATGAAGGCCACATTGCTAAATATTCACTGATTTGTGTACCTGTTTTGATACAACTAAGTTTTCTAGGGGGGCAAAAAACACTGTGTAGCAGTGTACATGTTTAAAACATAGCCCCTGTTTATTTGTACTTTACCTGTGAATTTTTACTATGTTCATAAACAAAATTGTGTAAAAAATCTGTGAAAACTCTCATTGAAGAGACGTGCTGATGATCCCATTAGAATATGGTGCTGAAAGTAGGGGAGGAATCCAGTCCTCACTTGAACCATGAAACAGCCTCCTGCACTCTTACAGTTCTGTGCCTTGTGTACTTCAGTTTCTGCAACAAATGAACAGGTGATCACACTGCTGTGGTAATTAAAACAATAACCTGAGAAATTAGTATTTTATTATTATTATTTTGTTTCCTAATTTCATTGTAAATTGGAGAACCTAGAGGCAGATGTTGTTGGAAAAACACTTCTACTGTTCATCTGACACCTTTGCCACTGACTCTAATGAAGGCTGTCTTTTGTTAAATATTCAAACCTAGCCCAAATTCACAAGCCTATCAGGGAACAAACATACCTTATGACAGAGCCACTCAGTGGGCGTCCTGAGAGCATGGGCTGACAGGTAGGTACAGAGAGAGCTAAACACTAAGTGGTAAATATGACCACTTTCTTAAGATGTCCCAAAGAGGGAATAGCAAAATTGCTTTCTGTTCTGTAACAGGCAAATGATTAAAGCACTGATGCTAAAGCATTGGCTAAGCCACAAAACGGGGAGGAGGATAGAAGTTCATTTGTTTAAAGAGATCTCTCACCACCTGGCTATACAGGATATGATATCTTTCCTGTTTGAGCTGGACAACCTCAGTAAACAACTTTCAAGCTACAAGATAAAACTGTGGGAAAAAATAAAAAATAAAAAAATCCCAGAACTGTGATATGACATTCTAATGCAGTCAGTAGGATATTCTTCTGGGTGGCAAGAAGAAACCTGGGTTCTGATTCTGTTTATGTACATTACCCAGTGACTATTTAGCATTAAATACATAATAATTATTACAGTATGGACCAGGAAACTAATGTTTTTTCAAGATGATACTGGATTAAATCCTGAGCAACTTGTTCTGACTACATAGCTAAGCCTTCTTTCAGCAGAAGGTGGAATCAGAGACGTCCTGAGGTTCCTTCCAAGCTGAGCTATTTAATGCTCCCACAGGAAAAGTGGGTGGTAGCCTTCTTCATCACTTACTCTGGGAAAATCAACAGTTGAATCCATGTCTTATAAGCCCCCCAGAACTACTTGCAGTAGATTATGAATGCTTATCAGACAGAGTCCTTCACCCTTACCCATCTGTCTGCTTGTTTCAGAGAAGCTTTTTACAGGCCATTTCCATGTATAGTTTTTGTTGCAAAGTTTTATTCCCTTCTTTTATCTCTGCAGTTCTGGTATTAAAAGCATATTAGCCTTACTAGAGAGTAAGGCTATTTCTAAGTTGCTTTTTGCATTTCAGAAAAGGTTACTTTTTCATTTTGGACAGAAACGACCTATTAGGCTAAACTGCCCACTCCATAAGAATGCTGTGCAACTTTAACAGATTTCAATTCACTCTGCTTAAATTATGATGCACAAAGCTGAACAATCTTCTCATATGAATTTGTCTTTCATGCAAAGTAAGGTTTTCTGGAAAAAAATGCTGTAAAACTAACAAAAAAGAACAAAGGAACAGCTGTAAGTCAAGAGTTCTTATGCCAAAGCACTGTTCAGCTGGGTTCCACATTCATTTCCATCCCCCACATCATGCTGATTATAAACTTAGATGCAGATCTAATGTTTTCATTTAATTCATTTTTTTTCCCCCATATTTTAAATTCATTGTATTTAGTGAACATTCAGTTTGAAATATGCAATATCAAAAGAAACCCCCGCAGGTGCAGAGAATTTGCATAATCAGGTCCACATAATCCCTGAACTTCAGTCCAGTGAAGTCTCCCTGGGACCATTTTAAACGTGCAAAGGAAATAAATGACCAAATTACTCTAAACAATTGTGAGATAATAGATGAAATAAGGTAGATGATTAAAATATTGATATTTACACTACAGTAATACCTTCATTCCCCCATGGAGATACCAGCCTTATTGTGTTAGGTATTGTGCATTCACACAGGATGCTCTACTGCCCAAGGGGAATTACAGTCCAAACCCTGATTTTCTTATCAACTTCCATGTTGTAACACCTGGTCAGAGATGGTCAAAGCAGAGTGCTGGGAAAAAACAAGCACATAAAGCAACAGGTGGCCCAGTCCGTAGGACAGCTGGGCATAATGTGCAGACCTCTGCAGTTCTGGTTTGTGCCCACTGTATTTTCATTTGCCATCCGTGGCAACTAAGCACTGGTTGGCTTGAGGTCCCTTCCAACCCAAGCCATTCTATGATTCTATGATTTTGCAACTTGTTTATTTATTTATGTATTTATTTTTTAATATGGACACTTTACAAAATCATAGGTTGAGCTACTATTGACTGTTGACATCCTCAAACGCACTCCTACATTCCACAGATTCAGAGCAAGTAGGATACTCAAAAAGAACAATGTGGTGCACACTCTTACCAAGTTCACCTTCTAAGCTCAGGCTGCACAATTCGTTTGATGTACTGTTGAAATATAGCCAATGACTGAATATAGTAGTCCAAAGAACTAAGGACAGCTTTCTCCTGAAAACTAGTGCAGTCTGAAAAAATGGCATAAAGTAAAAGTTATCAACTAATTGAAATGTTAAATTCTGTCCTTTGATATTGGATGGATATAGAATGACATACATGCTTATGCACTAGTGAGGTCAACAGATACGTTACTGATTATTCCAAGGAATTAAATCTTAGTAAGACTGTTTTATTGAAGTGAAGCAACATTTTGCATCCCAACCTTTTGCTATCAACTTTACAAGTTAAAATACCAACTGGAGGTTTATTTAAACCAGATTTAAACAAAAAAGTTATCAGCACAGTGCACCTGTCCTCATCTGCATCCAATATCACGGACAAAAAAATAGCAAACATTTCAGAAAAATACCTGATGATACACCATGTTCCTTATTTATCAGAAGGATTTCTTTACAAATGGTTTAACCACTATTTTTCACTTGATGATGAGGTGTATCCAACGTCTGTATGCAACTCAGTTTGCCTGTGATGCAACTTCTAACTTATTTTGGCTGAGTGAGTAAGAATCCAAACAATGAATTTCTTTACTTTCTATCTGTAAGCCAGCATATATCTACTGGTGTTTCCCATTTTTTTTCCCTTAACATATCCAACACTTCCATTTAGACAGCGTATTTAGTTATGACTTCTTAGAATTTATCAGCACTTTTTGTTTGGGGATTTAGAAGGGAGAGTTAAGATGGCAAGATCTGGGGCTCTGAATTATTTCTTAACAACCAAGAATAGAAAACTATTATTCCTCTCACCTCTATATTTATTTTATTATTCAAGACACTCTCCTTGACTGGGTATTAAGCACTTGTGAAAATCAGGCAGGTTCCTAAATATGGAATTAGAAGCCTAAATTTAGGCTCTTGAATCTGAATTGCATTTGCCTGCAGGGTTCTCAAGCTCAAATTCACCCTTTCCACTATCAGGGAGTGCAGTTTCTCTGGCTTCCCTTTCACTACCAGTGAATAAGTTTATTCAGTCTTGAGAACGTACTTTACCACCTGTTAATGTAATTTTTTGGTGTTTTTTTTTTTTTTTAATAATGCATCTTTATGACCTTCCGCTAATTTCCACATGAGGCCAAACTTTTCTAAAAACATCCAAACGATTTACAATTAGCTGCTGCTAGTTTGTTTCTTTTCGGCAACGTATCTTGCTGCTATACTGATTGCTGGGCTTTGGAAATACACTGAACATGTATTTATTGACTAATCAAAAATACAGTAAAACTAGAAAGACACAGCAATATTTAAAATCTAGCTGATTACCCTTTGGTGGCAGATGACTAACAGCTTACCTCAGCAAAGCAAAAATTGCTGCCAAAGGTTTCTTCATAGAAATAATCCTTATTTATTATCCAAGTTCACAGCTGTATACACTGCAGGCAGTAACTAAAATCACTTAAAAAGCACGATGCTAAAATCTAAACCCCAAGCTTACGTGACTGTGATGCTTATTAAAGGTCCAATCCTTCCTCATTAAAACCAACAAGAGACGTTCTGCCAACGATTTCAGTAGTAAAGGAAGTTATCTCAGGGAAAATATTCAGACAAATTCATAAAGCCGCATTCTGCTCATTAGCAGTAAATGTGTGATTCTCTCTGGCATGAATAGGGAAAGTGCTAAACAGCTCCAAGAATTCTCAGGTTACTCAATAGTCTCTTTTCTTCAAAAAACAGGACAACAATAAAAGATATTTTCTGCCCCTACTGCATACAACACAGCCCTAGATGTCTGAACTCTAGTTTTACTTTCAGGGGAAAGAAAAAAAAAAAAAAAGTGTTTACATGCAGCTGCGCTAATAGCTTTTTGGGCCAAATTAGCAAACTTTACATGGAACCGTATTTTTATAAGGCCTATTAAAATCTCACTTATTAATAATAATCACTATTCAGCTTGGTAAAACGTATGGAATAAGACCAGGCGGAAAGAGTAATATTAACTAAGCAATTCAACCATTTAACATTGTTTGCATGGAGGGATGAACACTGAAAAATAGCATCCTATTCCTCTCCTACTGTATACCCCACTATCCCTGCACATGGCTTCTATTTGTCCTTCCCATGCTGCAGTCTGCAACATTTACATATACTTTGCAGGAGACAGACATGAAGCAGAGCAACGTCAGGTGACAAAATACCAGCCAGTTATTTGAATCAGACTGAAACAAGGTAGAATCAAACAGACTCTGTCCCTTGCCTCTCACATCACTACCATGGAAAATGGTTGTCTTTAGACAAAAATAATCTGATCCCGCTTTTTTGAATCTGAGTTTGGGAAGGATATTGCAAAGGACATCCCCGGCAGGTGCCTGATCGAGCAGTTGCCCCTCTGCCCTACTCATTGTCTCATCCCTCACTTCATGACATCTAAGCCAAAAAGCCAGGAGCCCTAATGAGTAGTGTCCTTGCACAGGGCCTGTGCTCCTGTTGGGACCGGAAAGGGGATTCTGCTATTGCAGATCCATCTGTTCAGGGCCAGCGAGAAGGAGAAGAATGGAAAGCTCAAGCATCTGGATGAACAAGCAAGCCTCTGACATGAACAGAACACACAATGCTGGCAGGCTAAATGTGGAAACAAAGTTTAGAATAAAGAAACAGACAAAGGTGTTTCTAAGATGGCACATTGAGGTTAAGCCTGGTGAGAACCCAAGCACCTCTGTACCATAAGGTCTCTCAAAGCAGGAGCAGTCAGGGCTATAGCTGGTGACCCAGTCCACTCAGTGGTGCACCATGAATGAATGAGCATGCTGACACAGTACCACACTGCAGTTCCAGTTTTGCTCCCAGAAGCATGGTGAGAGCTGTGTTAAATCTGGGCTAATTAGTCACGTCTCTCAGCAAGGCTAATTGGGATCTGCACATGTGCTGACATGGTCATACTGTCTTGGATCAAGAGCTAGCAGGGGCAGTGCGATGAACTATACTCCATTACAGCACAGAGGCAACACCTGAAGTAACACAAACAAGAACCATTTAAAATTTTACGAGCTCAAACTAACACCACAAACCATACCCAGAAAAATACAGGAAGCAGCGCAGGTTGCAAACAAGAGGTGATTGATGCCTCATAAGAGAAGCATGCCACGCAAGGGTAACACCAACAGGAATCCAGTTTCTGATACCTTTGTTTCTCAGTGCAGAAGAATCACCAACCTGGAAGGTGTTCACCTGAAAGCCCTCTGTGTAAAAAGGATGAGACAGGGGAGCGATGCATGGGTACAGCTGTGTGTGTGCTACAGCTACCCAGGCCATATCAGCCCAATAATTCATATATAATGATTACTGGGAGCTGGTCCCCAGCTGGTACCTTTTGACATCAGGCCGAAGGACTGACTGGGATTCCTGGTGCAGTTGGAGGCTCCCACTTT
>VXAV01011245.1:78325-94793 GCA_013399715.1 Alectura lathami | reverse complement strand
CTACTAATTTTTTTTTTTTTTTTTTTCCAAAGATATATTAACTACATCATTTACAACAGTAAGGCATTTAGAGGGAACTCAAAACCTACCCACAGAATATGTTCAAATTAAGTATTAAAAACCTCCTTCTCTATGCTGAAACATAAAACTTTACAGATGCAGAATCAAAGGACTGTATGGAAGTCAGATTCAAGATTTAAACAATGAATGCATAAGCTCAAATGTGTAAGAATCAGTTGGAACCTACTTTCAGTTTTCAATGGGTGGTATGTTTTTATTTCTCTGGAATGCTAATGCCTATGAACAGGAGAAAGAAAAAAAAAAAAAAAAAAAAAAAAAAAAAAAGCATATTTCTAACCCTTAGGTAAGAAGATGGTCATTGAAGTCCAACATGCAGTGTTGCATTACTGATGCATATTTGAAAACTCGAACCAATTTCCATTTTCTCAGCTTTTTCCCACCAGGAAAGCTATTTTCCACTGTATGCACTCATCTAGTCTTACACATCCTCTGTGATGAGGTGGCCACCTCTTCCTCCGGAAGAGGAATTTGAAGGGCAATGGATTACATAAAAAAGGAAGATCAGATTGTATTTTGTAGTCTAAACTGTTTTTTCCTTTTCCTTAATATCTTAGGGCAATAATCCTTAAGGCAATAAGAACAACATATATAGTAATATTCAAAAGAATGCAGACGACAGTGAGCAGAGCATCTGGAGCTAAGGAACACACACCTTTGGTATTAGTCAACTATTTCCTCTTCTTTCAACATTTCTCTGCTTAATTATCAGGAGAACCATCACGAGAAGCAGCCCTCATGTCTGTGCCTTCTTGATTATGCCTTCAAGCTAGTGACATTTACACTTCTCCTTACCATTGCTGTTTATCCTATTATGATTATCTGTGATTTTTCTAACATGCAGACAAACTACAACATGTAACCTCTCTACCAAACTTGCTTGATTGTACAGTGAGTCATCAAACAGGAGAAGCAAAAACAAGTGTACAACTAGTTTCATGAATAAAATTTCTGATACATGGATTGCTCAAAAAATCTGCAAAGGGATCCTCTTTTGAAGTCTCTCTACACATACAAGTTTATTTATTTCTTTGTGGGGGATATATGAGTGTGACTCATTTTTCACATGATCCCAAAAAAAATATAACAGGACAATAATACATTCATTCATGGATAGAATGAATGAAAAGGATAAAGTGTTAAGACACTAATGATGATACTCAGTTTTGCACTTTCTCATCTACCATGTAATTAGAAATCCTCCTTCCTGACATTACATGGTATTGCTCATCACTTAACAGTTAAGAGTCTGAGACCCACAACATGATAACACAATGATAATAGTTAATACCTAATCTCTTTATCAAGTGACCAGGATAATCTCTTTATTCAAGCTAAATCCTACAATTCTGGAGTGCTAGAATGACATCTTAGAAATGCAACTATGCATAAGGAGACATTAAATCTGCTTTGCACCAAAAAACATTTTAAATTAATTGTTGCAGGCATGGAATATTACTTAAGAAGCGACAGACTATTGGAATTAAACTAAAGGTAATTCTGTACTAAATGGAATGACTTACATTTTTTCTTGTCCATCCACTCCTCTAATTCAAAATAATGAAGTGGTGTAGATAGATCCAACACACCAGCTCCATGTTTAATGCGTGCCATCATTTTACGGTAGTACCTTACAACTGATAGAAGGCATGGCCCATGACTTGCTGACTGTAATTATAGACATATTTCACTCTAATTACTGTAGAAACAAGCAAAATTGACTAAAAAACAGATGAGGAGATGCAACTGAGAGTCATGCAGCATATAAGAGAATCTTAAAGCAAGAATGAATTCAATTGCTGTAAACACGTAGACAGATATGCAAGAACAATTACTCCACAGTGATGATAAGAGATGGTCCTTCCCAGTGGTGATTAGATAAAGCTATCAGATAAAAATATTTTTTGGATTAACATTTGGATTTCATTCCAAATTACAGAAGTAGATCAGGAACCGTGGGAAATAGTTCTATCTGCACATAATCGGAGTCTGGATGGAAAGACAAGGTTCTGTATCTCAGCAGAGGAAAAGTGGAACACTGAAACTTTGCAAGGTGAGAAACTTTATGTTCAACACTTGTTTTTTGATTAAAAGTATGTCATGGGAGGAAAAATACATATTTGTTTCCTACAGCCCAGGTGTAGATAGCAAGAAACGTAGTTTCACTTCATCATTAATTATATCAGCAGCAAAAATTCCCTCTCTTCCAGTATATAAAGTGAAGGAATATTTTTAAAGGTTGATGATTACCAAATAATATGACCTGATTTTTACTACCTATTTCAGGATTATGGAAATCTAGTAAAATAGTTTAATGAATGACTCAGCTCCTGCTTGACCAACTTATTCGAATGGGCTACAAGATTTCTTATGGTATGCTCCTCAGACAAGAGGCTTAGACATTACTAGAAAAATGATATGGTAACTGAAGTTATGCAGTCTCCATTTGCACCCAATCTGCAATACGCATAAGCTCTTGTAACTTAGCATACTCTGAGATTGAAATCAGAAGTGCTTTATATGGCATTCTGGTACATCATTTCACAGGAACTGGCATTTCATTTAGCAATACTAGAGGACAAATGTGAAAAACAGTAATTATCCTACAGAATCCATGATTTTTTATTCAGTAGTTTAAACTTAAAACAAGTGGAAGGAGAAGATGGGTGAAATATGCAGTCTGTTATCTACAGCCTGTTTACCTCAACAACTGCAAGACCCCGAATTAACAATACAACATGCATGTACACCAAGAAAAGTCTGAAAGCGAAGGGATCATATGTCACACAAGCTATTCTCTTCTAAAAATAGTAGGGACGGCTCTTACAATTGAGTGATGGAAACTGGTCCCAGCAGAGCATTCACTGTCTCTGAATTAGCTCTGACCTTGAAGGTGCAGAGTAGCAGTGGCAGACAGACTAGCGGAGCATGTTTCTATTTCATAGCCAAATAGCAATAATTAAGGATTCTTACACTAGTAGCCTTTAAGCAGTACATGGATTAAACAACCAAGACATTACCTTGATCTTTATTCTTTTGAATGCCCTATGTACAAGCCACCCTCTCACATATCTTTGAATGCAAACAACTGCTTTGAGTATTCCTTCACTGTTGGGATGCTTTCTATTATCACAAGCAGTTTCAAAGACTTCCGGGCGAGTTGCATTCTTTTTTAGCTTCCGGGTTTGAAGGGAAAGGCGTTTGTCACTGGAAGTTGAAGGGTAGAATATTTGTTTTTCAGTGTGGTGGATAAATATTTGAACTATATATAAAATTCAAGCAGATAGATTTTAATTTGCACGTAAAATAATTACACAATCATGTATAATCTTTTCACTTACATAAATAACTTGAAAAGACTGAAAAGGAACTGTTGGTCATTTACCATCTACAACCACAGAACTACCATCCTAATCCACTTAACAAATATTTTGTTGCAGATGTGTAGATCTGCAGAATTCCTATGACTTTGTAAACTATAAGGATTAAGTTACTACTTTAAACATTCTTAATATTTGGAATTCCCATTCAATCACAAAGCTTTTTCCATCCACTTTGATTTTTAAAAAAAGAATAATGCAAAAAGTCCTATCTAATGTGAAAAACATTTTTCTGTAGTGATGAATTTGAGTCAGATTTTAAAAATAACTTCTGGTTTATATGTGTTTCTTACAGTTGAAATAATATCTCTAGGAGATAGACACTCTGAAACCCTTCAGTGTCCCTTATATCTGAATGTCTCTTTTATCTAACTTTCATGGCTTTTATTAACGTGTATTCATTAAAGCCAGAAAATTTTCAATTAAAAAAAAAAAACAAAAAACATTTTACAAGAACATAGAAATATGTGGAAGTCAATCCTTTTTCATAAGAACATACCAAGAAAGGATAAGTTTTTCCTTTGAAAACAAGACAGCAGAAACACCAGACACACCAAGATATTCAATAACCTGAATTGTGTATGGTTTTGCTACAGTAAAACTTATAAAAATAACTTTAGAACCAGGAAGCTCTCAATTTTGTCTTGATGAAAAAATAAGAAAGGAATTCTCTGAAGTCTCATCTCTACAGTCATCCTACACAGTTTCTTGATTATGTCCCAGCTGAGGAAATGATCAAAAAACAAAAAACAAACAACGACAAAAAACAACAACAAAAAAAACCACAGTGGTTAATCGAAGCACATTTTGCATTGGAAGCTGTGAAACTGACAGAAATGTAAACTAAAACATAGCTGAGGATTTCTTCATCTACAATATCCAGAGCTTTCTTTTACTCTGAAGGCATAATTATGAAAGAAATAGTCATTTTATAGTTAAGGTCATAAGTAGCTATGTGCTTTAAAGTCAGTTGCAATTCTACTTACCAAATCCAGATTGTGCCAAGACTAAACCAATCTGCTTGAAATATCATTTGAGAGGAAAATGGTTTTTGATGTCTGGTCTTAATTAATCAAGGTGCTAGTCAGATAAAAATGCTTGAGAGATGGAGATCTGAGCATTCCTCAAAATCTTGTATTTCTGTGTTATTTGTCTGGATTTTTGTTTTGTTGCTGTTGGGTGTTTTTGTTGTTTTTGAAGTTATAATAATTTTTGGAGATTAAATAATTTAAATGATGAATTCCAAACCAGTTATCTTCTGGTATTCTGCAGCACTTTCTCCCTCTAGACAAAAGCCTGCAGGATTTCTAATCAGGCTATCTTTTTATAATTAAAAAATATCATTTGCACTTATTCATCATTCCAGTTTGTGCCACAAAGAAAAATCTGTCCCATCAATCTTGATCTCTCCACAGGCTAAAAAACTTTCAGGTATTTCATATAACCTCCTAGTACAGAACTACAGTCTCACCACTCATAACTTGATACGCCCTCTACATCTTCTGCACTGAATAAAGAATTCATCCCTCTGCCATCTTAATTCAGCTCCTTCCCAACAGCATTCATTATTCTTCCCAGAGACTATCGGAGAGCAGCATTTGAATTTGCTTGCAGGGTTTCATAGAAATTGAAGTTCTATAAGTTGCACAGGGGATGCCCCGAGTGGACTCATCTCATTTCTAGACAGGTCTAGCCACTTTGCAGGTGGTGCCTATCTACTCTCAGATACCGGAATGTGCCAAGCATGAGGATATCCAAGGGCTACACTGCTGGACTTAACAGATCCAAACCAGGGAACATATTATGTCAGATGGACAAGAAAGAACTGACTTAGTAGATACATTGGCATATAGAATGTACACAGTATTTCTATTGTTTTTTTTTGTTGTTGTTGTTTTTTTTTCCAAACTTTGAGAAAAAGGTTATCAGAGACAATTATCTACATAAAAGGGTAGGTCCCTTTCTGTTGTTTTTCTGTTATCAGAAAGTTTGCTTAGCGTTGTCATGAAATTTGTAAGTATTTTAGGCACAGCTTGATTTTTCAAGGAAGATGACCAAATCACCACGTAAGTTGATATGGAGAGGTAGGTTGTCTGTGGAAGGCAAGGTGCTCAGATGTAAGGAAAGAAAGACTTCCGAAAACCAACAAATATTTAAAAATTAGTGCCTTTTTAAAAAAATAAAAATGTGTTTCAGAACAACTCTGAGTTTGTAACCACTTATTCTTTTCAGAGCCATGATAACAAAAATTATGTAGGAGATATGGACAACTGCTTGTCTGAAGTATCAAGTGCACAATCAAATCCTCAGTTAGGTACAGCAGCTGTCTGCACTACAGATGTCTTTGTAAAGTCAAATTCATGCTGCAGAACTGATGGCAATGCATTGACTAGCTCTTCCTATTGAATTATACATGTGGCAATTTTTCTATAATCTCACAATTTAATTTCATGCAGTTTACATATGCTGATTAATAGTGCAGCATAAAGATACATTTCATATGATCTGGCACTGGTGTATAAATACTGTCTTACATCAGTACTTTGTGCTGTTCTTAAAGATTAACTTCTTTTAATGTTGTGTTCAAGTTACACTGTCCTTTCTCTTACTTACCACAAAAAATCCATACTAAACTACCTTCTTGCTTAATGCGATTTCTATCAGTTACAGTACCTCAAAATGAGATCTTTTATGAGAAAACTTGTTGGTTTAATGGAAAAAAATAACTAAACAAAAAAAAAATAAATAAATAAACCGAGTGTATTTAATGAGTGTTTAGAACACACTAGGGCAGAACAAATACCAGAGGAATTTCTATCAAGCCACCAGTTTATCTGCATTAATATACATTTCCAACACTTATAAACTGCAGTTCAGATATCACTACTAATTAGTTTTGGCTGATATTGGAGTATTTTGTATGCCCCATTTATAAAAGCTGTTTGCCCAGCTGTTAATAGGTTGGAAGTGATTAAAGGACACTTATTTTGGCTGTTGCAAAGGCCAAATCATTTTAAAGCTGCAAATATGTGACAAAATCAGATAAAGGTTTGCCAAGTTCAGGACCTGATTTTCCTAAAGATTTGTGGTGCCTGCTTTTTCTCCTTCCTGCATAAAGTATCTTTGAGTTTCCAGTATATAAAAGCAAAACTTCAGCCTACTAAAGAGAGGCCGCATCTGCTATCTATTTGTTTAAACAGAGGTTTTAATGAACTTTAAATGTTTTTCTGATCTGTGCCTAAATAAATATATAAATATATAAAAACTGTTTGTATTGTAATTTAATATTTGTAATTAACCCTGAGGCATTGCTTCTGAGTTCTTAAATAAAATACGGCTTACATAAGTACTCAGTATCAAAGTATTTGAATATCCATACCTTTTCTTCTTGCCTGTTGTTTCATCAGTATGTATAAAGGAGCACAAAAATGAGAAATAAATCTACAGGAGATATCAGGGGAAAGAGGAGAAGATGAAAACATAAAGAATTGGATGAAAACTACAGTCAGAGAGAATGAGCTGGAAATCAACAGCAAACAAACTCTAATGGCAAGAGATTTGTGTGTGCCATTTTTACAAGGTAATTCATGCCTTCAGTTCCATCACTGGAAGTATATTTCAGTCATATGTTTAACTTAAATGAAAACATGAACAAGCCTAGTACAAAAAGCAGGAATAACTCCTATATACCATCTACTTCCTATGACCTAAATTACATCCTGCCCTTTCTCTACATAAGAGCTTGATGCTTCACAGTATCAGGGTAGAACCCAATCTGACCCTTATTCCAAGAGAAAAGTACCAATGGAGATGTGAAAAGAGTTTTCAGATAGACATTCTAACACTAGCTGGCCTGAAATCTCCTGAATAACTTATTCTTAAACTGAATTTCAAATGTAATATTAAAGTGAAAAGACCAGTAACTAACCATAGACTTTTTTGCTCCATCCACATTTAATTTTATAAATGAGCAACATAAAGCGCCACCAACATACATTAAAGACATACCACCTGCTTTGTACTTTTCTAATGGAAAATCTGTCAAGCGCTTTCTTTAATGATTATATGTCTTAAAAATTCAACAAATGAAAGGATTATCACTGAAATCATATTAATCTGCAAAGGATTAACAGCCTACTGTTGAAAGACTTCATGAACTGCAATAGGAGAGGATCTGAAATAAAAAATGCAAAGAGCTTTTCACATAAATAGTGCAGAAGGACTGTAGAGGCTGAAGCAGCAAAAGTAAAAATGGATTGAAACAAAGACTAGTGATGTGAATAAAACACTACAGCACTGAAAATACAACAAAATTGTAAGAAACATGCTATGAACTGTAATATCCTCACCACCTGTATGGTTTACTCATTTCCTCTGTAAGTTTTTGTAACAAGTGGTCCTCCAATTCTCATTTGTAATTTCAAACACACTTAGATACATTATCTGAAATGTTTTTCAAGAATGAGACACAATGTTATTGAACATTCTGAACCTACTGAAACATTGAGAATGAAGTCTTAATTTTCCCCTGATACAGTGCCCTTTAAAGGATAGGAAGAGTTTATAAAATACTTTAACAGTACGCAGCACACCTTTAAAAATTTGGGGGCACAACTAAATTGTTCTATTTTCCCTATCTGTAGGACAGTAATGAAATTATGGCCAAGCATTTCTTGTTATTTAATGGCCAGTGTTCATCTCATCAAACCTAAATCAGCAGTCATCCATATTCATGAAAACACTTCAGGATGTGTTTGATTTTAGCTTTAGTGGGATTTAAGGATATGCCTGAAGTTAGGCACATACTTAAAATGCTATGCTGAATTGGGATGGAGGCAATTGTATGCTTACCTGAGCTAAAGTTGAAATTAAGCATATGCTTAAGTGTTTTGCTGAATACAGATGGAGTGCTGAACAGGAGCCCAGTGATTACTCATAAGTGTCAGTATGTTCTCAATCCAGAAATTATCACTATACAAATAAAATCTGAAGATATGCATATACATAATGAATGTATGGCTGAGTAGAATTTTGATGACCAACTAATTACAATTCATGCAGACATAAATTAAGAAGATGATGAAACACTGCTTAAACTCAAAAATACATTCCAAATTATTCACTCAGGATGTTCACAGAAGACAAAATATGACGGTGAAACAACATGGAGGCATAAAGAGAAGCCTTAATGACAGACACAACAAAAGCTTTAACTTCCAACTGAAGACAGTTTTCAACTTCACTGAGCCCAATTTAGTTGATCTCAGGGGTTGATACTAAAATTTCCCCACTTTTCCAGGGCCACAGGGATGTTAATGGGAGGGTATACAACAAGCAAGCATGTGGAGGAGGCTGGATGGCACCATCTAGAAGAAACAGAATGGAAAGACATAGTTGTGCACCCGTAGTGTACAATGTAAGGTACGAACAGTATGGAGAGAAACATCATTTAGTAATTAAGATGCGGATGTGTTGCTAATAGATGATAACAATGGTAGAAGAAAGAAAAACAAGTTTTGGAAGTACATGTAGCCTACGCCACGCCACCACCAATCAGAATGCAATCCTGCGTATATGCCGCCTGGATGTAGGAGAATGACGAATCAGCATACAGAACGGGCACGTGTACAGTCTGATTCCTTAAAACAATAGAAGCATAACATATAAAATGTTGTTTACCTGTGTAATAAAAAAAGGCTTGCTTTTCTCTATACTTGCAACGCCTCTACTGCGACATTTGGTGACCCCGACGTGATTGCAAGAGTACGGTCCGCTGGAGTAGCAGAGACTGCAGGGGATCTGCAGTGACCTGGCTGCCAGAGTAGAGCAGCGGAGACGGAGCCCAGTGTAGCTGAGAGCAGAGGAGTTCTGCCGTGTTCCGGACCTGAAACTTGACACCTGTATATAGGTGAGCCACTGGGAACTTTAATCTTAATCAAAGTAGAAGAAAATGGGAAATAATTTATCTAGTGAAGAACAATCAGTGCTGGGCACCTGGAAAGCCCTGTTGAAGAGAAGGGGTTTAAAGACTACGGACTTTTCACTTTGTAGTGTGTTGTTGTGGGCTAAGTCCCAAGGCTTTCCTGCAGATGCTAGTGTTGCTTTTGGTGTATCTGCATGGCAAGATGTTGGTCAGAAGTTGTGGGATGCGATATCAAGAGGGGATAAAAACGCTACCTCATTAGCTACTACTTGGAGATTGTTGTTTGAGACACTTAAATACCGGAAAAAAAGAGCAAGATAAAAAGGAACATGAAATAGAATCAGAAAAGGAGTCGATAAAATGTCCTTCGGGAAGTGAGCTTTTGTCTGGAACTGATTCTGGGGTTAGTGAGCCTGCAAAACCCCCGGCTTATCTTTTCCCAAAAGACTATTCAAAACCTAAGTACCCTTCCCCTTCAGAGCAGCTACAGGAGTTGTCTTTAGAGGAATGGGCTCATGAGCCGTCTGCCCCCCCCACTTAACAGTGACTCTGATACTGATGAGGAACAGCGTGGTGAGCCGGCTGGCAGCCAGCAGCAGGTGCTGTGCACCAAGACTGTTGTGGGAGTTGCTTCATCAACTCGCTCCAGTTACACCAGACAGCCGAAGGATCTCTGGGAGGAGGTTAGAAGAGAGGCGGTGCATACTAGCGATTGGGACTTGGTCGAGAAGCTCAGGATGCCGGCCTGCCAGGGCTCGAATGAAGATCTCCCTGGTGCTTACCCATTTTTCAAGGCTGTGCCTAACTCTGGGCAACATGATGAGCATTCACCTGTAGCTTGGAAAGTTGTTACTGAATTGCAAATGAAAACTGCTAAATTCGGTTTGAACTCGTGTGAAGTTATGCAGGTGCTTCGTATTTTAGGTACTGATTTGTTAGCACCCTATGATATTAGTCATCTTGCACAAGTGTTGTTCCAACCTGTTCAATTTAATGTGTTCTATAACACATGGAGACAAGTGGCTGAGCGGGTAGCTTTAGAAATTATGCAGCTCCCGCAAGGTGACCCGCGGCGTGGGGCTGGGGTGGATGCACTTATGGGGACTGGCCCATTTGCTAATCCACAAGTACAGGTTTGATGGGACCCCCTGTTATTGCAGCAAGCTCGGAGGCTTGGCATGAAGTCATTGATCAAAACCATTGAATTGGCAGCACTGAAGCCCAGATATACCACTATAAAACAAGGTCCTCAAGAGCCATTTTTAGAGTTTGTTGAAAAGGTAGCTGCCACTCTAGAGAAGGAAGTTGATGATGAAGGTTTGCGAGGTATTTTGTGTAAACAACTGGTGAGAGATAATGCCAATGAAGACTGTAGAAAGATAATTGAATCTCTTCCAGGAGACCCCTCCTTACCTGACATCGTTACTGCTTGTTCCAAAGTGGGCTCTATTGACTATAAGATGGCTGCTCTAGCAGCAGCATTAAGGCCTCCATTAAAGTATTATGTCTGTGGACAAGAAGGGCATTTAAAAGCCCAGTGCAAACAGGCTAGCAAAGGTAACGGAGGTGGAAAAGGGAACACTGATTCGCTTACTTGCCGACGATGTAATAAAATCAGGCCATATTGCTAAGCACTGCTGATCTAAATTCCATGCAAATGGGCAGCCTATCCAGGGAAATGAGAGGAAGAACACGAAGGGGCGCGTGCAGATACAAATACCCTCACAGCCTCAAACATACCCGGTGACGAAACAGGCTCCGTCTGTGAACGATACCGTGGTGCCACAAGCGGGTCCGCAGGGATTGATATACCCACCACCTGCACAGTAACAATCTTGACAACTAATGTTTGTAAAGTCCTCTTAGATGCATATGGACCCATTGGGAGAGGGATGAGTGCATTTTTAATTGGACAATCTAGTAGCACAATCAATGGTATAAATGTTCATTTGGGAGTAATTGATGTGGACTTTACCGGTCAAATTAATGCAGTGGTTTCAATTGCGAGTCCCCCTGTAATAATATCGAAAGGTACTCGAATTGCTCAACTTGTCCCTTTTGTGAGTTGTGTTTCAAAGGTGAATAATCGAGTGCGAGGTGATGGAGCCTTTGGATCCACGGGACCACCACAAATATGTTGGACTCAAAAGATAACTGATATGCGACCGAAAAGATCTCATTCATCGGACCATGTGAATCAGTCCCAGAATCACTGTTCTGAGGTTTTGCAACTTCATAACATGGAAAATCTATAGATTCTATTGGGAATAATGTAAATGCATGACTAAGACACATTCAGGCTTTCTAATTCCTGTGTCAGTTTCAATAGTAATTCCAATAAGAAAATCTTTGGAAAATATATTTGAAAATAAATCAGTTTTATCTGCTGTCATTTTTACAAAAGACGAATAGAAAAAAGCACCTCAAATTTTTCTTTTCTGATTTAGTACTCGATGCAGCAGTTTTCTTTTTGTTGGCTTGGAACTCCATCTGGAAAGACAGAAGAAAGACCTAGTCAATTAGATGGTAGGTAAAATTTAAGAGAGCTCACAACTGACACATAAGTTCAAGAACTGTACATACACTTTAAAAGTTCAAAATTTAGATAGGACTTAAAGCTTTACTTAGAAAAACTAAAAGTTCAAAGAAATAAAGCCAACCTAGGGTTTATATTAGGAATGAAACTAGCAATACTTCCTTTAAGCTCAGATGGTACAGCTTCAGAAAGTATAAATTTTGCTTTCCCTTTTCTGTCTCCTCAATGACTACTGTCTGTCCAGCTACCTTTGGTTATAATTCTAGCAACATCTCATTTAATCAATTATGAAAAAACACACACAAAACAAACAAACAAACAAACAAACAAAAAACACAAATGTTTTCCTCACAGAGACACTTCTGTAGATGTGGTTGGTTTTGTTGTGCTACATTCTACATTTCTGATCTGGCTAACTCTTAGAAAGGATACATCGTCTGATGAAAGAGTCAGAGAAAAGAAAAAAACACATATAATGAAAGTATTTAACTATAACTCCCCACAGTTGTCCTTCCCTTGTACAAAATAAGGCTTTTCCCATACACATTCTCATGCTGTATTTACTGATGATGAATATCATAAACCGTTTTTACCATCAGTAAATGTTTTTGTTTTTTTTTTTTTTTTTTTTTTTTGGTTCAGTATTATAGGATCTAAATAACAGGTAACTGAGCAGCATGAAAATCTTAAAAGTAGGGGAAAGGCTGATAAATAATAATGATCTGTGTCAACCTCACACGTTACCTTCTAGACACTTTTTCTTTTTCGGATAGTCTGATTGGCATGCTGATTGTCCTTTTTTAATCCATGAATGCAGGTTTTAAGGTTGCAAGTCAATGCACTGACTTACACTGCAAATTTCAACCAGTGAGGTATGGGTTACCCAAACGTTAGACAAAAACATTCTTTTTATGAGGATACTACACTTCAATCAAATGCTGTTGTAGACAGACAGCCTGGCTCTGCATACACTTCTATGTTGTTGGATCATTAGCCACCAATTAAATGTTATCTCCAGGGAGTTAAAATACATGAACATTCTCAGGAACAGTCTTGTTTAATACCTCATTTTATAGGTGTATGGTTCTTGGTTATTTATTTAAGAAGTTCTCTGTTATTACCGAGCAGCCTTGTTCAGTTTGATCAACTTTCACACTAGTTTGCTATGTTTTGGTCTTCACTTCTGTTTTGGATCTAAGAATTTGAGTCTTGAAATTGCTCCTCCCAGATCTACAGTAGTTGATGTCTGTCATTTACGAGCCCCATTCATTCATTTGGAAACCTTGCCCAGCACATAAGGCATATGCTGACAAGCAGTCTGACATTTAGTTCATGTGGTCTAATGTCGAGCCAATGCCTAATAAAGCCACCATCTACAATTTAATATGAAGATGGAACTACACTTCTTGTGCATCTGAGATTTGACTAGATAATTTTATACAGTCTGAGTTTTAACAGCAACTGCCGGAGAGAAAATATGAAAAAAGAATGGACACAGAAGTGCAATACACATACTATCTGCATAAGGCCTCAAGAGCCATTCTCCAAAAATGAACTTCTGGGCAAAGGTCTAACACTAAAGAAAGTGACTTTGCACATTTCTGCATATAATTGTATGGATTCAGTGCAAGATATACACTTGATGACTTCTTAAGTTGCTTCAAATATATCTTAGTAATTAACATGAGATTCACCAAATACTATCAAGACACTATCCAAGGTATTCTTGGGATCTCCAGCTGTGCTTATCAGTATGTGATGCTGACAATGGAAACTAACATAGTACTGCACATGTGATCAGCATTTGCCAGGACCAGATTCCTAAATATATCTGATATTCATAAATCAAGTATCAAACCCTTGTAAACATTGTTCATTTCAAAAATGAACATTTAAAAAAATAATCTTTGATCAGCAGACTGCTACCTACAAGGCCTTATAAAGCAGAGACAGAACTATTTTTCACCTTACTTTCTTAAGTATTCATTTTAAATAAGATACGTCTTACATTACTTTCTTAAAGTTAGTTGGCCACATAGTTTGAAGTATGTTCCCTTTTAACAATAAGGAAAATCATGTCACCAATCCCTGAAAAGTAGGAGATGGGAAATACACACAGAGGTTTTCTCTACAATCTGCACTTGCCATGATATTTGATACACTGCTATAACAAAGGAGTCAAATGACTTTATCTTATCAGAATCTTCCACATACGACAGTGCAGTGAAGCATGTGTTTGATTCGGAATGAGCTGTTCCCACTTCACACTATGATGAGCCACTTGCCAATTGAGTTCAGCCTCCTGCCTCCCACTTGCAAAAGGAATTTAATTGGCCGGTACAGCAATCTGTACTCTGATAAGGTTGCTGAGAGGAGGAAAAAAAAGTAAAGAAAAGAAAAAAAGCCTGTTTCATTTGAAGACCGCATATAGCGTTTTTTTCCACAGTCCTCTGTTTGTGCTGGTCCATGATCTCTGTGTGCAAGCCATCCTTCAAACTGCCGTTACTCTCTCTAGATTTCCCATTTGTACCTGAGGCCATCCAAAAGTTGACAGTTCCTTTCCTTTCCTTCCCAAACCATCTTTGAAATCTCCAGTATGTGGTCCAGCAGGCTGTGCTTCATCTGAGGCTGCCTCCCCCCCTTGAATTCAAAGTGTAATTCTGACTGAGACGAGTGTGGCCTGCAACAAAGACCTTGCTTCCACTTCACAAGCCACCTGTTATCTCCTTCACCAACCTGCCAACTTCTCTATTGCTTCCCAGTCCTGCTGCTCCCCAGCCCACTGTGCCATCTGCACAGCAGGAATTCAGAGATAAACTTACATAGTGTTAGAAGTCTCAGCTTTGTCTCAGAGCTGATGCTGTTTTGTGAACAGAATAATTATTCTGGAATAAAAGTAACTTTTATTTAAGAATAACGTTTGCATGGAAACCTACTTCAGAACTGGGGTAGCGAACTAATTCATTTGACTCTAGCTCTACTAGTCTATTTCCTCTTTTGTATGGGTACCAAGATTTATTTTTGAATATCTGAAGTTTTCTTAGAAGAATAGGATATATATGGATATAATAATTGCATTAATCTGAAAAAGGAATGAAAAATTATTCAAAATATCATTTCAATATCTGTAACATTTCCAGTACTTCTGGAACAGGGGAGAAGCAGAACTGCAGGATTCTGATGACTGAGAAGCTTTATAAGACTTCTGTCCCAACACTAAGGAAGAAAAAAACAAGAAAACAAAGCTTTTGAAATGAACTCACAGGTCACTGCATCCCAGAAGATATTGAATGAAGAACATCACATGAAGCACTGGAAGAGTTGACTAGGTTGCAGAGAAAAAATCCAGCTTGTCTATATAGCTAATGGTAGGTAGCATGCCACAGAAAGTCAAGACCTTAGTCTTGGTCTCAAGGCCCCATGATGATAGGCACTGCTTAAATATAATAAATGTGGGACAATCAGTGGCCCAAATAATTCCCAACTACAGTAAACATCAAGAGGCAACAGTGGAATACAGACAGCTGATGTAACACAAGGAAATAACGAATTGATTTAGACAGCCATGATACAGAACAGTACATCAGGAACTCAGTGGTTGTTACTGTTGAACAGGCAGGGTGGTAAAGGTTAATCTTGAGAATGAAGAGAAAATGCATTAACAAGGTTGTTTTGGACCATCTACAAAGAGTTTCTTCTAAGCGTACAAGGTAGCACAGGAAAAACACCTACAGTAACATGCTGGAACATCAAAGCCAGCATCATTCATCAATAGGAAGAATAGAAGCTGATCATTCTATCGTGAATCAGAGATGGTGGAGTGGAAAAGGATGTTTCATATTTTGTTCAATTCATATTATGATGATATTCTGTCTAAACTGTTGAATTTGAACCATGGAACCACTCTGCATGATAAACAGTAGAACTCTTTGAATCATAATGCAGGAACAGCTAATTCACAGCCAGCTTTGAACGAGTTTTAGATTTAAATAACTGTCTCCTATTTTAGGTCAAGTGCAAAATCCTAGTAAAGTGTAAATTGCAAGCAAACCAAGCGATCTCAGCACTTAAAACATCAGCACTATATCCTATCTCTTCCCAAAGAAAACAAATCAATAATTTAAAACCAATATATTCTGGTCAGGTGAAATGTTGTCTACAACCCATTCTTCCTCATGTATGTTTTTGGAAAAGATTTTAGTAAGTATATCTTCAAGCTTAATGAACTACTCTTACTTTGTTTCTGTTAATTTTCCAGACAACAGGTGAAAGCCACTCTAAAGAAACAAGTGTTTGTTTGTAGACAAACAGAGCTGCAGGCACTTTCTGAGCACTCGCTGTTTTATCCAGATTTGTATGACACAGTGATCTCTGTCGCCTTTTCTCATTAAATAAAATACCATCAAACATTCAAATATTCTGAAACATTTTCTTTCATGTGCAATGTTCAGCAAAAAAAGATGTCTGTGCATGACATGCTTTCTACTCCTTACACAGTACGATACATTCTATGGCTGACTTTCATCAACTATAAAATGCCATGTAGCAAGC
>VXAV01011245.1:53137-78235 GCA_013399715.1 Alectura lathami | reverse complement strand
AATTGAAAGGATGTGCTTTGGAATCCAGTCATGAAAACAACCCAGCTGCATTGGCAACAGAGGCCTACCATCAAAGCCACTTCGGAGAAGGTAGTTTAGCTATGTTATCTATGCAGATAAAGAGTAATGTCCTGTCTTTGGATAATGTGTTCACTGCAGGCTCACTCATAACATCACAACATTTCAAGATTTTGNAGCAAGCATGCAAGTGTGCATGGTAACTCACCTACCAGGAACACAACTATTGTGAATAGAAAGCTAAACTGATGCTAAGAATTGAAAGGATGTGCTTTGGAATCCAGTCATGAAAACAACCCAGCTGCATTGGCAACAGAGGCCTACCATCAAAGCCACTTCGGAGAAGGTAGTTTAGCTATGTTATCTATGCAGATAAAGAGTAATGTCCTGTCTTTGGATAATGTGTTCACTGCAGGCTCACTCATAACATCACAACATTTCAAGATTTTGAAGTTTAGTTTTGTTCTGTCGCAAAATAAAATCGAGAGATTCCATGCAGTGGCTAAGGCATTCTCTTAGGACACTGGAATTCAGATAGAATAGAATGCCCTGAATGAATCAGCACAGTGATTTTCAGCTTCAGCCTACCAAAAAACCCCTTGCATCATTGGTTTCGAGAGTAAGTTAGCATTTCTGTTTTTCTCATTTTCTCCCCACAGCAGATATTCTAGGCCTGAGAAATTCTTCTTGACAAAAATGCCATTGAAACTCATTTCTGGGGGAAAACACTTCAGTTGGAAAGCTTCAGGATTTGCCTAAAGGCAGGGTATATTTCTCAGTCATTTGCTCCTCGTAGAGGAAATATTCTTATTCTCGCTGAAATAAGAATATTTCAATAAGTGCTACACAACAGTTAGCCTCTGTTTCTAATGCAAGTGTTTGCAGTGTAGCTTAAATGATCCTAACATAAATCCCTAAGACACTGCAATTGTTAGAACACTCTTAAAGCTGAACATTACAATGCTGATAACCACATTTCATTTTGCAAATTTTCATTTAGCTTTTAGTCACCATCAATCTAATCTTGTACCAGAGACTAAATATGACATCCTAGAGCATGTCACCAATATTGACAACAGACTTCAGAATACAGTGGCTTCATCGAAATACCTCTGTATTCGAAATATCGAAATACATGCTGCCACTGTCCCCGTCCCTTGAATCTCGCATCATTCTGACTGATTAGTGCTGCTTAACAGGACATTTAATTAAACATTACCAAAACGGCCCTCCCAAAATGCACCACCTCCAATAAGTCTATTCCATGATGTAAACTAAATTTTAGACTTTGTGCCTTTACTGGTCAATATCATTCAAGAGATCTTTAGACAACCACACTTCATAGTAAAGTTTTCAAACAAGAAACAATGGTATGAGGCATCATTTCACAACTAATTTCTGAAAGACAACTTGTGAGAAAAATTGTTTAAGATGGAAAATAAGTAATCCCCAAAATGCAACCATGAGATGTCTAATATGCATAGAAATCCATGCTACCATGTGTGGTGTTACATTGTGTATCGTTGTGGTCACTCAGCATTCAAGCTAAGTTAATTCTGACTGGATAAAGCGCAGGGAAATGGCTGTACAGAGAAATGTCTGTTAGGTTAATCAGAGCAATGAAGAATGTCTCAGATGAGAGGAAACAAGAATATTTTGACCTTTTTCAGCCCAGAGAAACAAAGTCTGACAGTGGACACAATTGATTCAGGCAGGAGTGGGCGTGACAAGTCAAGGAGGGAAAAGAAATATAACTCCAAATGACAACGTTGGCACAATATAGAGTCAGCACAAACTGGTCATGCTTAAATTTAGGGTGAAAACTAATGAAGGATTCTAACCACCAAAAAAGACTAGAGATGTTTTCCCATGGAAGTAGTGGGAGTTGAAAAATAAATAAATAAATGAATAAATAGGTGAAGAACAGCGCTATATATATATATAAATGGTACAATTGCCTTCAACAAGAAGGTCCTGGATTTGTGAGATGAAAACATCTTAGTCCAAAGTCACTCTTTTCTTGTGAATTAGTTGAGTGTAATGCCAATTTACAAATAGAACTGAATTACATAAAGAAATAAAAGTTCGTGTTTATACAAAGCCTAGGTTCATAGTGTTTTCCAAAGCATATGGAGAACAATTATCCAACAGTATATATATCTGAGGATGACTCATTTAAAAGCAGCTATAATTATAAGATGCTTTTAGGGATAACATCTCCCAGTTCAAGAGGTGATAGAATTTCAACTGCCACTATCCAGATTCCTGTCTGACTCAATTTAAGCCATCAAACCTCCTCTCATCTTTTATATTGTGTTTTAGTCACAGGTAGAGGTTCCTTTTTAAGAACAAAAGAAACATTTAAAGAGGAAGGAAACCTTCCACTTCTGTTTCTTGCAAGCCTTCCAGTCTTCACAAGTGTTTTCCAACAGCCTAAAATATATTTACATTTATTTTGTTAAATAGTGGGATCTATTCACTCCTAAGGTCAAACAGAAAATTTAAGTAGGGAATTTATCTCCAACAGCTTGCTACTTTAAATCACTTTTAACATTTAATCTTTGTACTTCAAAACCATATAGTGACTGCACGTCTCTATACAGAAATTTCTATATAATTCTATTATTTCTGCACTTTACTTCATTTGTAATAAATATTTGAGAATCAGTAACTGTTGAAGCATTCAATAATTTTAAGAAATATTTGTTAAAATTACTACAAAAGTATGGTAATTTTAGCTACCCAGTTACTACACTACATTTCATGAGGTTGGGTCAAATAATTTCAGCTTTATTAGCCCATTGGGAAAAAGCTTACATTTCTGGATAGTACATTGTAAAAATTCAGTTGGCAAAATAATGAGATAGCCACGCCAGGATGATGTAAATACTGAAAACTAAATATCAATCTACCAGTCCCCCTTCTGAAAGAAACTGTATGTCCAGACAAAGTGATTTGAGTTTTGACATCAGTATGTCTTACATAATACACCATGACTATTAGCATTTAAAAGTCTCTGTACTCCAGAAATTTACACCCCTGTATGGTTTAGTTTAAAACAAGAATCTGTTCTTCATGAGGGTCTGTATGTAATGCTTATTCTGTAATAGACAGAATTCACGGAAGTTCTACTCTTGACACTGAAGTATCCTGACTGTGAAAAACTTCTTTGTCCACTGTAGTTGGTAGCGTGCAGTACTCATATTAATCCAAGGGTATCTGCTAAGCCAAGAATTTTTTGGACCCAAAAACTTGGCTACCTCTCTAACTATGAACTTTGTTACCCTGCTTTGGTAACACCATCTAGATTATAGACCTATAATGTAGAAAGTAAAGTTTACTAATAAAATATTTCTAATTTCTAATGCACACAGTGTATCTATCCTCACCAACATTTGGTGAGTTTACATACCTTCTTGACCTTCAGTCTTAAACATTTTTGTCTCATTTGGTCATCCTCCTGCATAGGATTTGGTGCAATCATGCCTCTCCAGTCCCGGTATACTTCGCCTGTTGGGAAGATTAACGTGGTTTTGAAAAATACGTCATCTATCCAAATTACTTCACATTATTTCTATTCAAACTACTGAATTTGTAGTTCCAGTCTGTGGAAGCGGAATTGACTTCTGCTTCCTATGGGGTCAGTTGGGAGTTTCCATAAGACATTTCAGATATTCTCAGGATTTGCTCATTGTCTGGATCAATGAGCAAAATCTCAAAGTCAACCTCAGTGCATAGTTTTTTGTTTGTTTGTTTGTTTTAATGCAGTCCCTTCAGTATCTTCAAATGAAAAATTGGAAGTCATTTTAGCCAGATATCCTCCATAGAAAGGCATAAAAGCAGCTCTGCATTCTTTGATTTACCTTACCACAGGAAGAATTAGCATGGCTTCCTGTTCCTCTCTTAAAGCATGTTGGCTGCCAGACCCACTGTTCTTTTGTCTCCTGAAAATTACCTAACTTGTACACTTCTTTCACATAAGGCCTGAAAACAGGAACAGGGCTGCTTTTGAAGGTATTTTAACGAGTCAGTCTGATTTCTCATCTAACTGCAACTCCACCACTGTCAGTATAATATGTGTGCCTTATGCCAAGTCACAACTTAGTTCTCACTCGAATGTGATAATATCTTTAAAATGATCCTAACAGCATAGTACGCATACACTACTTCACTTTTCTAAGAAAAACCTTCTCTATCAGCTTCAGCTATGCTGAATTCCTGGTTTCAATACAACTTTGTTTAACAAAACAGGCATGCATTACTCAAAATCATGACTTGCCAGCTTACACTGTAAAATACTTAGCTATAAAGTTCTCAAAAATAAATTGTCTTACATTTTTGTACAAAAAACTGTAAGCAGTTCTTCCATCACATGGTAGCGATTGTTATGTTCTGTATAAAATAACACAAATTTGAAATGGTAACATGCTTAAACTGTATCACAATAATTTTGATACCAACAGAGTGGAAGAATTTTCTGCACTAACTTCAGAGAAGAAAATACAACCTTGATTTCAGTGAGTGTACTACAATACCAGGGAAATCAAGAAGCTTGATACCTCTGGCAGTAGATGAGACTATTTCAGAAAAACTGAACAAAATTTGACTAGTGAAATGAAAATCTTAATCATGCTAGTTCTGCCTTTTACCCACGTAAAAATAGACCAGCCATACTGAAAAAGATCAACATTATTATTATTTATTTTTTTGGTCCAGAACTCATTCTCCAAAAATTCTGCACATTAATCACTTCTGAGGAAATTTTAACTGCAAACCAGTACAGAGATATCTGCAATCAACAAAGCTCCTCCTCCTCTCTAGGCTGGCTGAACTCTTTAGTCATGACGTTTAACGTCACTAGCACATTTTAGTGTTATAATCAATAAAGACTCTAGCTGTTCCTGATGGTTTACATTTTGGAATCAATAATGTCAATGAAAAAAATACAAGCTCAAGAAGTAATTACAATTTTGTGAAAAGTATGGGTTTTTACTTTCTCTTTTAAAAATCCCTTCTGTTTTCCTCCGTCTCCATCCCTAGTTACCATGGGTTATTTCTCAACTGTGTATTCACAGCAGCTCTTCATGGAAGGGAGCACATGATGAAATTTTCTGTTCCATCTTTTCTTTACTACTCAACATGCCTGATACATATGTACCTGTTTAACCATACTCTTTCTGTAGTATAGTCTTCTTTTCTGTAGCTATTTCCAGATAAATTTTGTCCAGGTCTTAGACTTAAAAGGACCATTCTGCTTTTGCCATGTGTTTTTTTGGAATGCTGTGACCAAGACTGCAGACCATTTATATTAGCCCTTGACAAAATAATACGCTTTCTTTTATTCTACAGGTCACATCATTTACATTTCATAGCACAAAAGCTTATCCCTCTATCCAAAACTAACAAAAATTCTCTACTTCTTTTATGGATTCACTGAAGGAAAAAGATGAAAAGCACTAGGGAATGAAAACTACATAATGAAAGCTGTAGTACAAATGGTTAAGACTCAGGTCATGTTCATCTGTTTTCCTGTTCTTTCAGATACTTCCTGTAACAAGTCTGCCAACCTAGGAGCTGCCATCTAGATCCAGCATTCTGTCTAACATAACTTGACTTCCTGCAGGTAACTGAAGGTAGTCTCCTGGATGCTCCCAGGAGAGATGAGTTTCCTAACTGCTAAGTTACTTAGGACTGAGCTACCTCTTAGACTACATGGAAAAAAAAAAAAAAAAAAAAAAAGGAAAAAAAACACAGCACATTCGGCTCTGTATTAGATAGAGCAAGCACAGCATAACATTAGAAAACATGCAGCTAAATGATATTAAACCTCTACTTACAATAGAGAACAGGATTTCAGGATTTAAAGATACATCTCTTTCTTTTGCACTTTTTACATATTTGGTTAAGTAGATTTTGTTTAGTGGGATGGATTTTACAGCTCCTAACTGAAAAGTTCAGATACTTCAGCTACTTCTAGAAACCTCAATCATCTAGTAAATACTGCAGAACTTTGCCCATTGCCTCTCTTTGCATCAGTCCATCTTTTACTAAATGAAGTAATATATGAAGAATGCCTGATATAGCTAGATAAGAAAGATAAAGGAGTCACGTATCGACCCCAAGCAAATATCCTAACGCAGAGACATTCAGAGACTGGAATGCACTGGGTCTCTATGTTAGATAGTTTACTCTGACAGTTCAGCAAATTGCTTTTCTGTTGTGCACAAAACCATGTATCTTTGAGCCTAAGAATTTAATAATCATCATCAATAACAAAAAAAGATTGTGCAAATAAAACCAACAAGTTTACATCACTTCACAATTCCAGGGACCAATGAGTCAAAATTCAGTTTAAACAAATACACAAATTCTTGTTCTTCCTAACTTCCCAAGTTCTCTGACACTTGCTGACCTTTATCAGGTCCCAGACTAATATCTCTTCTGAATTTGATCGTGCCTCATTTTGATCTCAGGAACTTTTACCTAGACCCTTCCCTAGACAAAGAACATTTCAGTAAGGTCAGACAGGAGCACTTTTAACCTCTATGGCCCTTTTATAAAGTCAAAACTTGTTGCAGGAGACTTGTGAAAGATACCTCTGTGTGATCCAATATACAAGTGAGAAAAGCTGGAGTTTAAACCAAGCTTATCCCAGAAGCACTTTTTCCCAGTTACTATTTCAATTCAGAAACAATTGTGTTGGAGGGAAGAGGAGGCAGTTAATGAAATCTCACAGCTAGCTAATGGCTTTTAAAATAGGACACTACATTTTAATCTATAGTGCTTATAAGCAATTATTAGCTAGATGATAGAATTAGCAGTTCACAGTTTAAGTAAACGTATAATTTAAATGTGGGGCAAGGCTAGTTTAATAACATAGTGTTGGAGAATTAATTCAAAGCATTCCAATTTTGTCCATAAAGTCAGTCTAGAAGTGCTTTGAGACTGAACATTAAAAATAATGGCCAGGATCTGGAAATATAAAGCATACCCATAAGTCTCTGATGACTGACACTATAAGAGAATTAGGATATTCTTATGCAATTATGCAAATATATGAAATTGTGTAATTTCTTTGTTGGAAAAATTTTGTTTTCAAAACTTAATTTGAAAATATTTGCTGACTTTTTTCCTTGACACATGATTTCTTTGAGGCAAACTTTGAAAGCAAACAAAAACTCAGCTATCTGTCTACTGTGACTTTGATCAATCTAAGAACTTAACTCGCATGCAGATTAATAGAACAATGAAAACCTGATGGGATTTCCTAAAATGTCCAGAGCTTGGACTGCATTTTTATATGCCACAACATTATTGAAGTCTGAATTTTTACCTCTGGTTTTGGTCTGTTTAGAGGATACATTACACTTTCTTGCCATTTTTGACATGGACAATGCAACTTCACAGAATGAAAGCTACTTGTGCGCATATGTATATACAGCAGCTACCGTAAGTCAAGAATTATTGTTTCTCTTCTCGTGTTCTTTCATCCTTTGCCAATTCATGTTTCAACTTTCAGCCTATGGTAGCTCCTTTGGATTGTTGCATTTTTACTTCATGGTTACCAATATAAACTACATTTAACTAACACACCATGATAGGGCTCATGTTTATTTTCCTCTCCAGATAGACACTTAAGCTACTTTGGAGCCTGTTAAGGGTTTTCAAATGCAAGAATTCTATTGTTGTAGTCTAGACATTATAGAAGTTATTAATTGGTTCCTTGCATTCCTACCAATTCACAACTTTAATTTTTCCTGATTGACATGTTGATGTAGATGAAGCACTTTTAACACTTTCTTTGTGCTAACTTCTTTTCCTCAACAAAAGCAGGATTGTAGCTCCTCATAATATCACAGTTACTGCTGGTAACATAATTCGAGTGCCGAATGGCCAATGTAAGATGTAATTATTCACAGTGTAGAAACAGCTATTGAATTTGCAGTAGCCATACTTTTGGCATCAGGTTCAGCAGAAAAGGCAAGTATGTAGAAGAATACTAACCCCCACTTCCCCATGGAAGTGGTATTGGTCCCTGCCAGACATAGGGTATTTGCTAGAATTCATCTGTCAGGTACCACAGCCAAGCTTTAAAAACCTGGTTAATTAAAATAAGAATACATTCTTCATTTCTTTTATTAAAATATTATGAAACATCCTTCTATGTTCTAAACAAAGATACATATTTAGCAAATAGTTTACTATCTTTACAAAAACATCAATTTTCCTACCAGAAATGTACCAGGCAGACTGTGAATAGAAAGGAAAAGCTTCTGAACGTACACTCACAAAGGTTTGTTTTTCAGGGTTGATATTACAAGTAATTAGCTTGACATTTAATAAATGACATTTCTAAGAACTACTAAAGCTGACTAAATCAAAAAGAACAACACTGTTTTGTTTAGGAAATTGTTGCATTGTTGCACATTTTATATAAAATGTTTTTGCCGGCTCAGGTTGAAAACATCTGCATGTATTAAACACTTGAAATAAACATTCCCTCTGTACACTGGACTTTCTGTTACTGTGTTCTATGCTTCACACAAACTCTGATAAAATGTCTTGTGGTAAAGACATGGCTGGTGTATACTGCAACTGTGTGGGCTCATACTAGACTTATAATACATTCACTCTCACTTCAGGATGTAGTTTTTTTTTTTTCTAAGCTTACTTCAGTTCATTAACATTTCAGACTGCATTTTACATTTTGGTCAAAAAACAGGAGAAGACATTATACACCATCAAACTCTTTCTCTGTGTGTGTGCGCAATGAATTTTACTTCAGTACTTAAACATGGGGGTGATGAAGACCTACAAAGCAATCCTGTTATCAGGCACTGGACCTGTCTCTAGATGCTTGAGAATGTTTTAGCATGTACATAGAAAGATCTAGAAAAGTTTCTTTGAGATCTGTAATGCAAAATATATGAAAGAAAGACAAAATGTGAATTATTAGAATGAGTAAAATCAATTGTAAACGTTCTGTCATCTTTAGTCTTGATACTTTGGGAGAAAAGAAAACACATGCTTTTTTCTCTTTCTTTACTTCCTCCACTAATTCATTTTACAACCTGAAATAAGAAGTTTGCGGGCTCCATAAACACAGAAAAACCTTCATGGGATAAGAAAAATATGCTTTTTGGCAAAAGCAAAGTAAACCCTTAAAAAAATGAAACTTCAAATTCTAAAAAAGGAAAACCTTAATAAAATCATCAATTCTTATTATATAATGGTCTTGAAGAAGCAGAAATGTAACATGGAAAAAAAATTAAGATAGTTTTCCAATGTAGTGTACAACTACTGTTTGGAAATAATGAAAATATTATGCTGCTGCAACAGCCCACCTTCACCAAAGAAATACTGGATTTACAATTTCACAGTGAACAAAACGTAAGTTATACCAGCACACATCTGAATATCTTAGGGGCCCCTCATTATCATTGCACTGACACAGGGACATTGATGGAAGATGTCCCTAACCTAAAGCTTCCAGTTCAGAAAGGATATTGTGTCTTCATTTACACTTCTTGAGATCTCTTCTTCTACAGCTTGCAGGTCTTTTGTTGAACTCCCTATCCTAATCCTACAAGTTAATATTCCTCCTCTATTCCTTTGTATACCAGCTCATTTCCAACTACCCAGTGATACCCTATTTCACCACCGTTCTTTACCTCAGTCATATAAACCTTCACATTAAAGAAATCAGTTCTGCAAGGCACTTCCTTAGGCCTATTTTATTGTAGTGAAAATGCAAACAACAGGGAGAAGCATCTTTTACACACATGAATGAATTATGTTCCCTCTGAAAAAAGCCTTTGAACTGCAGTTACCTTCTCTCCTTCCCCATCTCTTGTCACCCTGGGTTATTTTTCAAATGAGCTTTCACAGCAGCTCTTTACTGAAGCAAATGCTGCTACTCTGGGACTTCAGTATTAGTTCAGTAATCACTATTGTTCAGCCCTGTATTTAATAGGCATGCGAGGGGACTACTAAAAATATAGCATAATTCATAAAGATTGCCTATAAAACCTTTAGAAATACATACAAAGCTGTAGTCCCAAAACCAAATCCTGTTCCAATCAGTAAAGATTTTCTAATAAGCTGTAATGCAAAATAAATAAATATATAAATAAAATAATACAAGGACAGAAGAAATAGAGGAAAGACTAAGAACGAAGACTGTAGTTCAAACAGCCATGATTGTGGTCAGGAGAGCAGAAGTCTATTTTATCACTGCTGCAAATTGATCTCATTTTTTCAAATACTTAAAAGCCAGGCTACCTCTAATTTGCTCTTTAAAGTCTTTGACTGTATGAACAAAACATCAAAGGGCCCAAGCAATATAGTATGTGAATATCTTTCATAAAGGTTATGTGAAATCTCCTCATCTTTTTTATTTTAAGATTCAGTCTCTATTTGAAAACACACTATTAATTTGCAGCACTATAGGTGGTTTTTCACCTTTCCTTCCTTCAAACCTTATTTCCAGCTAACACTCCGTTTTATGTAATGAAACAATGTTTCACACACTTACCCATGAAAAAGCCCCATCAGCTGTGTATCTTTGTCATTAAACAAGTTCTGATAGATGTATGACCATGAACTCTGTTGAATCAAGCAAGAAAAATAACCGGTTTCAGAGTTTCCTCTTGTAAGATGGAAGTGAGCCACCATAAAATATAACACCCACAAATTGTGCTACATGGCTTGAAATTATACTTGTTCTCATGTTAATTACCAATAACCCCAGCATTTTAGGAGCACATAATGGAAAAAAAAGTTATAATGAAATCTAAAAATGATCATAGCTTCATCTGACACTATTTCTTCTTTTTTGACAGAAAAATCAGTCATTTCTCTTATACAATAAAAAGAAATTAGGTAAATGTGCCTGAAGCAGACAGGAGTAATTTGATTGTTTCTTAAAAACCCATTTATACTGAGGACTCACATTGAATCCCAGCCCTTCAAAAATGATTTTTTTCCATTCCACCTAGGTGTGGCTGACTATAGGTTACCTAAAATGGCGACACAAAGGGGAATTAGAGCTACACTTATGCTTGTGCTGAAGCCTAGCAACTAGCCAGTGTCCCTTTAAAGGGGAAAAAGGGAGTGCAGTTGTCTTCACACTGAGCGAACTTTAGATGCAGTGTGATTCTGCAACAAATCCTGTTTAGAAGTGAGCCCATGTCACATACTAAGGCCTTCAGCTTTTGGCAGTTCTTCAGCTCTAAAGATCAGATGCTCAGAACTGTTCAGCTGTCACAGACAATGCAGTACCATCCAACACCTGCCCTTTCAGCTTCTGGCCTATATTGCACCAAGTCTTTTATTCAGAAAATATATTTCTTATTAGTGTCATCTGTTAAGCCAAAAAAGGAAAAATGACTGCCATTGTAAAAGTTATTTTTCAACAGTGCATTCAGAAGTGCTAATATTAATGTACTTTTCATACAGGACAGGTCTGTGAAAAATACAGGTTTAGCAAATATTTTGATGTATATGACTTCTGAGATTGTGTTTTCTATCTTCTACCAAATCAGTCATACTCTAACTATGAAGACATATATATGAACAGTGAATTGGAAAAAGCACACTATTTCAAAAGAAAGGCGGAGAACTTGAATCAGGTTTTGAACTAAAGTGGAGGTTGCAGTATTACCTTATTGAGTAAGTCCAACCCAAAAAGCTAGGTGGTTTTACAGGTATTCCAATCCTACTATTACATTTTCCAAGTACAGTCTTTCTTTAGCCATACTTCTGCAAACATGGACATGGGCAGCATGAGAGTTGTTACCAGCCCTTGCCACCAAAACCATACAACATGTTTCAGTTGCAATGATCTCTTTATAGCTACTTAAAGAAACTTCAGCTATGGAAGCTGAAGTTCTCTTTGCTGAGCATCTGTATCTTTAAAAAGCAGAAAAAAAAAAAATACACAAAAGTTGAATTCCAACTTGCTTCCTTGTATTCTGCTAGAAAATCATTATTCTGTATGACAAAAATAGAGGTGGGCAACAGAATGAAAAAGCTGAACTAAGTTCAAGCCAATGCTTGATTGTGACTCATCTCTGTTCATGAATAAGGATGAACCAAGTCAGTGCAAAGTTTCTGGCATTATTTCCTTATCATCAAATATGTTTGATTTCTCACATATTTGTCATCAGTTCCTTTGGCTGGATTGTTTTTGGCTGGCGGAGATAAGCTAGACCCTTGATTTAACTCAGCCTCTAACCATCTAGCTCAATGAAAGAGAAATATTCTGCACTCAGTCACCTTTATATGAGGAACAACGTACAGCAGAAAATAAAGAGAAATAAGAGCCTCAGAGTTCTGTTCAAAAGATTTCAGACTTTTGCTGAGAGAAGGAGACAGAGAAATGAAAATCAAACTCCAGGTCATTCTGCAAGCCCCTTAGGCTCTTGTATGTCACAGTGGACCTGCGAAGAATCAGGCTACTCCACAGTCTAACCGGCTCAGGCTGAACCAGTTTCCTTGTAACCTATCACTCCTACGAATTTTATTTAACAAAGGTGAGTAGAGTACAGCAAAAGAAGCACTTATATTCCTCTCCCTCAGACTCTCCTCACTTGCACACTTCTGTACTTGTAGAATGTCTCTCCAGGTTCCTTGAGCAAGTGTGCCAGCAAGAAAAGCTAACAAAAACGTGTCACATCTCTGTCATGCAAGATGGCAGTGAGAGCCATAAGACAGTCATGGAAATAGTGTAAGGAGCTTTAATAATAAGCTTAGAGAACAACAGTGACTGTTACTCTTCTTGTTAGCTGAAATTTGGCATTAATAAATAAATGCATCTGTAAGCAAAGTGGATCAGTAGATCTCAGTTCACATACATTTTCACATGTGCCTGGTGATACACATGCAAAAGTTAACGTATAAGAAATTTGGCTATAGTCTTAAAGCTCTTGCCTCATATTTTTAATTAATTAGTTGGCTTTCTTAACAGTGTATCAGCCTCTCTACAAGAGGAATGACAATATTCACAATTTAATATGCAGTTTAGACTCAGAGGAACACAACCAAATCTGTACAAACATTTACAGAATTAGTCAGTTTTTGTTCCCAGAAGATATGGAAAAAGCTCTGATCCTTTTACTTTTTACAAGACAGCTGGACTAATGTCATTTGCTAAAAACAATTTAGAATTAATCCTGACATTTCTCATCAAAAAATTTACTGTTTTTATTGAAGACTTAGGTATTTGAGATAGTTTGACAGCTGCTTGAATATGGTTTGAAGAATATTGGCATAAATTCCTGAATAAATTATTAGAAAATATATATTCCTTTTATGTTCCTAGACATTTCCATCACTATCAGTTCCTGGTTACTCATGACAAAACCCACTAAGCCTAAGAAGCACTTACAGCTCAAAGGGGTGGGGGAAGATAAACTCAGTTTGTGTTATTTTAGTAAACAAACAAACAAGAAACCTTTGAAAACATTAAGTAACAGATTAAAGTATTTTCTTTGAAATCAACCTTTTTGCAGATACTGTGAAGGTATAATTATGGAGTTCTCTTATAAAGATGTGCAATAGACATCACATAGCTGAGCTAATGCTCAGCCTCAACTTCCACTACCAGTAGGATAAATGTAAAGGTAATACCAGTAAAATAATAAGCTACTTTGTTTTAGAATATGCTGTTAAATTATGTTCTTCTCTTTCCATTTATGACCCCAGCACTGCAATTTAATCTGCCAATATTCACATAGGGAAATCAATGATTTTGCACACATTTAGGGCTTGCTCGCATATATCAGCTCAAACAACCAAATACGACACTATCAGAAAGTAAAAGCAATGTCGTTTAAAAAGTACAGTCAGAAACTTTTGCAAAATTGTCTCACATTCTTCAGTTCCACTGACTAACATTTCAGTTCTCTCACTGACACCACAGAGGTCTCTATATCACATACCATGATGTGCACAGCATGAATGGTGGGAGCAAGATATACAGTCTTGCTAGCCAGAAGATCTGGGCCGACTAGAAAGGAAAAATAATCCTGTGCTGAAAAAAAAAAAAAAATGGTAACAGATTGCTTCCTCCTTGTAATGGAGGGAGAAGCGAAACACAAACTGTAATTGAGAGCTACTCCCTGCCTGATCTGATCTGGGGGTGAGCGACTACAGGCTGCCGCTGAGGGAGTTTAGGGCAAGTAGCCATACTGCAATTTAATCCTAAAGAACAATTAAGTAAAGCTTTTCAAAGCCTTTCTTCACCATTCTTAATAATATTGGCAAAAACACATTGTGGATATACTCTAAACTTTCACATTCATTAAGACAGCAGTATCCTATTGATAGTACTTTAAATCAGTCCTTCTTTGACTACTTGCGTGGAAAATTAGATTTTGAAATGCGCAAAAGTCATAAACAGAAGGCATTAAAAGACAGAATGGATGTTAACTCATTCTCAGTACGTGACTGTTTCAGAATCCATTGTTTTTCATAGCCTTACATTTCCTTATACCAAGACTCCAGAGTGCAGAGAAAAAGGGAAGATCAGAGCAGAGAGATCATTTTGCTGCTAGCAACAGACTGCCTGGGGACTTTTAAGTGCAGTAGATTAAGAAAATGTTTAGTGACTAATACGATTCAGAGCCCAGTTAAGTCTGTAAAAGCTCTAAGAGACATTTATGGAAAACACATTTTTGTTATTGTTTCTGTTTATCAAGGAAAATTTGGATCTGATGAGTGTCTTCTTTTCACAAGTCAGAACTTTTTACCTGTTTATCAGTGCCCTCTGACTTGAAAGGGAATGTTTTAAACATTTTCAGCTTTTGAAGAATGTTTGAAAAGAAGATAATATGATTTTTAAACATACCTCTCCCCCAAAAAAACTCAAGAGAACTTTTCTAATACTCTGCATAGACTAAACAGATTATATCTACTCTATGCACCAGAACAGGATTTACTCCTCTTTACCTTTGTGTGTGATCTGAAACCCAGGAATATCGCATGGCCTGGGAGAACCATGGTGTAAATTCAAGGACGTGATTAAAAAAAATAAATAAAAAAAAGGCAAAATTTAATTGTCTCTATTTCTACAAGATTATATTGTAAACTAAACTCTCATATTGTGTAATGTATCACTTTGAAACATGTTTCTAAACACTTAAAAAAGAAGTCTAAGTGAACCATTTGAATAAACACTAGCTTTTGGATTGGGGAGCTGCTAACTGAAGAGGCATTAATTTCTGAATAAGCTGTTCTTTTCAGATGTAGAAGTCATTGCAATCTAAAAACTGCTTTGTGATAATAGAAAATAAATTGACAGTTTCATTCTAATTCTTCACAGACTGACTCCTGTCATTGTGACTGTAATTGACTGGCACTCATTGGTATTGTTAGTATGAAAGTCAAAGAATGAAGGTAAACAAATATTTTCTACAGTAGCACTGGAAAACACAGATTTATCCATATTGGTAAAGTCTGGGCAAGTAGCATTGCCTACAGATACGCTGTAGCTGTTACATGAATAACAGGCATCAGTGAGGCAAGGAAAATGACTTCTGTGAAGCTTCATTCCTTTTGGATGAGTGGGAACAGACTTCTCTGGCTTTGCTTCTTCATAGTCATGCCAATCTGTCTGCTCATCTGCTCATGGGCTGCTCTGCAGAATTATTCCAGCCGTTCCAGATGTTTCATTTATCTTACCATTAAAACAATGTGGTATATAGCTGCCTTGGTGAATAACTTCAGAAATAAAAGGTATATTTTATTAGAAAAATCTATTACTATAAACTAATTAGTGTTCATGAGAACCATTCAACTATCTGCTGAATTTTTATTTAGTCAGGGAGATTGGGCTTTTGGGCTCCTCATTAAATATATAATGTTATATTAATATAAATATGGTCATCTAAAATGCTTTAATCTAGCTGCTTAACTATGGCTCGTTTTGCATAACCCTGGGCACAGAAAACATACTCAGTCCAGTGAGTAAGTTTGTTCCCATGGCCTGTTTCTAGAGCTGCTGTGAAATAATGAACAGCCACAGGAGCCTCCACAGGATAAGCACGACTCAGTTACAGCTCTGGCTTGCAAATCGTAGAATGCCTTGGGTTGGAAGGGACCTCAGAGATCATCTAGTTCCAATCCCCCCTGCCATGGACAGGGCTGCCAACCACTAGCTCACTAAATCAAACTGCCCAGGAACCCATCCAGCCTGGCCTGGATCAAATGAGCTTATCAAGAACTGTCATAGTCAATAGCAACACGAGATGCTTTTAAAAATTGAGCATAGTTTTTCCACATCTGCTGTGCAGCCATGGATCCAGATATTAGTGAAAGATGAATAGAAAATTCACAGAAAGGAAATCACTATTATAACTCATATATGTAACTGAGTTCGGTATTTAAGTATGCTATTATATGAAATTTCTTTTTTTTTTTAATAGTGAAAGTCATGTTCATAATATCAAGATATAGGATACAATATGTATAGAAAGCTACTTCTCAAGGCTTAAAAGATTTCAATGTTATAGGTGTTTAGATTTTTGCTTATCCCAATAACTCTTGACATCCACCAAGAACACTGCTACCATCCAGAAGCATAGGGCCTAATTGTGCTACATCACCGAGATACATTATTCTTTCCAAAAAAAAAGTCCAGATTATATATCTTAGTTTTAAAACCCTCATGTTCTTTTAGAACACTGTCCAGGAATGATCAGGAGGCTGATCTAAAACTGTGAATTTTAAGTATGAAGGAAAAGGTGGTTACTTGAGATACTCAGGCTGAAAAGAGGATATGCCAAAAGCAATACAAGATGAAATCAGAAGTACAGCTATAATTTAATTCTCTTGGGAGTGTCACCACTAGAATCATAAATAAATTCACAAGGACTTTGGGAGACTAAATGAGTTTTCCAGTTATTCTGAAGAATCATGTAAGGGAAGGCAAAAGATAAATTCTGAATAGGATTGTCCATTGATTTTGAGTTAAGTGTTCATGTTCCTGCATTACTGATGATAATAGGGCAGAACCAATTTTATTTTCAGACAAGCCTCCACACTTAAATAAATACAATTGCAGTGTATGCCTTTAAAGTAGCTAATGTTACTATTGTCACTTAGAAAACACATTAGAGGATGTAAATGCAACCACAAGTATGTAAAACAGGCATACACAAGAATTTCCAGTAAATTGTGGTTGTCTACCACATCTTGTCACAAAGACGCAGGTAAACTCAAAGTAGTCAAAAACAGAATTCCAAAAATTCAGGATGCAACCTCAATGCAATATCCATTTGCTCGTGACCATCCTGTGCTCACTTCGGCAGCACATATACTAAAATTGGAACGATACAGAGAAGATTAGCATGGCCCCTTTTTTTTTTTTTTTAACAGGTGGATAATGGTAGAACAAGGGGGAATGGGCTAAAACTGAAAGAGGGGAGGTTTAGGTTGGACATCAGGAAGAAATTCTTCACTGAGAGAGTGGTGAGGCACTGGAACAGGCTGCCCAGAGAAGCTGTGGCTGCCCCATCCCTGGCTGCGTTCAAGGCCAGGCTGGATGGGTTCCTGGGCAGTTTGATCCAGTGAGCTAGTGGCTGGCAGCCCTGTCCACGGCAGGGGGGGTGGAACTAGATGATCTCTGAGGTCCCTTCCAACCCAAGGCATTCTATGATTCTATGATCCTTCCACTGCTTTTTCTGCTTTTTAGTGGCCTTTTTTGTTTGTTACTCCCCACTTCCTCCAACCATTACAATTCCACTTCTCCTTTCCATCTAGGTGCACACAAGAAGCGGTGGGGAGCAAAGGGGATAGTGAGTAATGGAAACTCTGCAAAATCATCAGATAAATATTTTAGTAAATACATTCTTTTTGGATGGAAGCAGGAGCAAATGAGAAGTATTTCATTAGCTGTAATTCAGGCTCCCTTCGACTCTATGTGAAAAGAAGAAGCCAAAGCTCACTGATACAGCTGAAGCACTTTCTGTGAGCAGCCATTTCCACTGTGCTCATTCCAAGGCAAATATAATTACCCTGTGAAACTGATAAAATGCTAAGTCTCTGGACTACACAGTTAGATCTCTATATTCTCCCATCAATATTTCAATCTTAAATTGAAACTGAAAATGTTCCACTAAGAATGATCCTTAAAGTGCTAGAATTCAGATGATAAGAGGAAGGTATTGTCAACAGTTTAGAGACATTGTTATTAGAAAGGTGTTTGAAATGATAATAAAGATGTTTGAGAAATCTTTAAAATTACCAAAAGGATAAAGCAGCTACTGAGAAGATTCAGCTCACAAAGTATCTGCCAAGATTGCAAATAAATACCCATAATGGGTGTGCCCCATTACTCATGTGAGCAAGTGGGCATGTGTTCATACACATCAGAGCACATGGGCTGCAGCTGTGAGTAAATACCAATCCAGTTCAGAGCTGCGCAGTCCACGCCAGCGCACGTTCACAAGAGGTGGTACTACCACAAGGGAGAAATGTGCTGCGGAACGATTATGCCATGGCAATCGGAACAGAATGAAGAAAATGTTCATTCGGGGGAGCAGAACTCGGCCAGGTCTTCAGCTGCTGCAAATGACCACCATTCCACTTCAGGTCAATTCCACCAAAGACCTTGTTCTTTTTTGCAGATACGGTAGGTTATTGCATAACTGACATTGTAAAAAGGAAACGGCAAAGTGGGTTCTCTAAAACTAAAATAAGTGCACTTTTTTTTTTCTTTTTAAGCAGTGTTTAATTACATTTTAGTAGTGTTTTGTTATAGCTATAGGGCCTCATCCAGGACTATAGGATTTAAACGTGAGTTTAACCACTAAAATCAATGAGAAATAAAACACTTAAATTAATAAAATTAAAAATATATAAAAAAAAAAGGAGGGTTCAGGCTCTCTTGCTATAATAACTGAAGTTTTAAAAGTGTATCATTGGAAAGATACTTTATCCTGCATATTCACTGAGATCTTAGGATAAATCTATATATTCCAGAGGCACTACTGAATAAACAAAGCAAACAAACTACAGAACATTCTTCCTAGATGTTGTAGAGATGTACAATTTCTCAAAGAATTTACAGTATGAAATTTACAGTAAGTATAACATACTACCTGTAAAAAGACAGGATGAACTTCTTGATTTGGCTTTCAGAAAGCAAACAAGTCATAGTTCAGTCAATTATCCTGAGTCTTACCTGAGAGATGAAAATTTCTCTTTTCTCTCATTCTCCAGAGCTCTACTCACTGAGTCAATCCCAGACAACAACTCAGCTATACTTATTTTCTCTATGAAAAAGGTAAGTAATATAAAAACAACTTAAAATATATTCATTTGTATATGTACAAGCACAGCAAGCCCAAGAAGAACACCAAGACACTTCGGTTTTTGTTTTGTTTTACAAGAAAGAGCATGAGAAACTTCTTGGGGAAACTACAAACAGATGCACATGCTGCAAACAGACATTCTCTCCAACGCCACTCTGCAGTTAATTTTGGCCTCCAAACATTATGCAAGTGGACCACACACTGCACACAGCTCTGTTTTATATTCACAAGCATGGTGAAAACTAAAACACTTTCAAGCATAAATTTTGCTCTAGAAAAGATCTTGTTAGGAATGTATACATATAACAATTGTTTGAGAAGAGCCAAAGATAGCAAAAACATTCAATAGGCTTCAAATATGTACCCTATAGAAGTACTGTTTCTTTTTCCCGTCACTTGTATTTTTCCTCCAGACATTTTCCTTAAAAAATAAAAACATTCCCTTGGCATTTACTTCCCCAAATTAACATATTCCCTCTTTTTAATGTTGTCCCCTCTTTACATGTCATACTGTGTTCACTCAAAAGCACATAAATTTGGAAACGGTTTCCTCTAGTACCCTTGTAAGCATACCACAGTACACTATGGACAAGGTAGAAAGAACAGAGGATGCTCATCACTCCAAGCCACACCACACCAGGTCAACACTGGCAAACAGAACGTTATTTAAGTCCCTCTCTTGTAAACATCCATACTTTTCAGAGAGAAACAAAGCACACAGAAGAAAACAAATGAAGTTCCTTCATTCCAGTAAAGCAAAGCGGAATATGACAAGTATGAGCTGTAACTTGCAAATAAATAATACAGGGGGTTCAGAAATCAGTCAACTCCAACAGATCCTGTGAGCTCCTCTCACCTCATTGCAGCAGATAAACGCAGCCCATGCAACTTCCACCCAGTAACTGCTCATCCCATTAGCCTGGCAACATTCCCATGCAGTCTTCCCACACTCAAATATGAGATGGAAAAAATTTACCACCAAATCGTGGATGTCCAGTAGGTGGAGTGCCAAACCCAGAGGATTAGTGCTGATATCGATATGTACCTACATAGGAGTCTAAGTTCCCCCTGATCTTTTTGTACTTCATAATATATCACTTTGATTTCACACATCATTCCTCTTTTGCCTTCAAAATGTATGTGTTGATTTAAGACACGTATAACAGATTTTTCAGTTTCAATGCTGTAAGTAAATTCACGTACTCCACAGGGGGATTTAGGTGGGTTCCATATTTTTGGCCTCCTCTGTATTTTGAGCATTTTCCTAGTTTTGCGTTCAATATGTTCATCTCATTATAGAAATTCTGTTTGCCGTAGAATTATCCTAAACCCCTTCTCCCCTGAGTTGCACAACTTTCAGTCTCTGTGTTGTTCTGATTATTAACATGTCATTAGCTCCTCAGTCAGAGATTTTTCCATGGAAAATATTAATTTCAAATGTAGACCCCAAGCAGAAAAATCCTCTGCTTGGCATAAAACTTTCAAGATTTCTTTATGTATCATCGAGTACATAAAAATGCTTTATAGCACATCTTTCAACTTCCCCAGCATGCAGCACTACTGTTCTGAATGCCAGGTACACATCTTTTTTTGAGAAGACAATATTAGTGTTAATCGCATGGCTTTTTCAGCTGATATAGTCTTTCCTCTTTGCATGAAAGTTTGCAACATCTTTCTCACATTTTGGCACTTTCATTTCATACTTCACAGTTTTATTAGCACTTTGAGCTTTGAAAGATAGCTCATTTATCTGCTATATCTAGATGCCACAAAACTTTGAATAGACTATATAAAGATATAGAGGAAGATAGTGATGGAGTACAGTCAGACACAGATAATTACCTTGATAGGATTCCAGAAATTGATCCAGTATGATTACCCTTTGTCTAGAATACAAAAAACAGCAGTCTTGCCAGACTGAAAATTCATGAAATGTCTGAAAAATTTCTCGTATCTTTTGTGCAAAGACCAGCCATGCTGATAACAATGCACAGGATACAGTGTCAGGATGACAAAAGTTCCATCAAGACTATGTGTAATTGTTCTTTACGATATCTCTCTTACACAGACCTCTATACAAATTATATATTTGCATAAACACAAGCAAGAATTGTTGTAGGCTTCCCTGACAGAGATTCCCTCCCAGCCACCTCCTAAAGGAGAGATGTTTTAGGTCATTATCATTCACTGAACCCACTGTCTCTTTTTCTTGCTACCTGACTTCAAGCCAAACTTTTCTTCACCTGTATGTCTTCTCCCCCTGTGTATCTCTCTTCCCCTCAGCCAGCCATTCTGGTAGATAGCAGGCTGAAATAAGTGGGTCTGCAAGAAGATCCAGAGGTGTTCAAAGCCAGAGTCACTAATGTCTCTAAATTAAGGAAGAAGGTAAAAGGACGGGTTTGTTCATGACTTAGGGGAAGAAAATAATAATAATAAAAAATAATAATTTTTAAAAAACATGCTGCAAGTTCTAAACAAACCTGCATGCTTCTGATAAAAGTAGGTCTGTTTTGCAGCATTGCTGCTTTTCTGCTCAATTGAAGTATTCAATCATGATAATTCTCTTACAAAGCACAGGGACCTTACTTTCTAAAAGTACAATTTAACACTCAGAAACATTGGCTAAGACTAACTCTAAGGCAAAGCATGAAGCAATAAACATGCACAGATGTTACTATTTGAAAACATTTAAGAGGTACTGAAGTTCCTAAGCACATCCCAAGTTGTGTTGATTTCAGCAGTTATGAGTCATAAGGGAAGAAGATACTACTGAAATTACATGCCTGGGACACTTTTCTTTGCCACTCACATTTAGGAAAAAACAACAGTGTCTTTAGAAGTACTTAACGGGGAGGAGTGCACTTTGAAAGACTGCAGATACCAGGGACTGAAATGAATAAATCTGCTTGCCTGTGCTTATGCAGTTAGACAAGTACAATGCTAATGCATTACATGTTTCTGATGATATCATGGAAGGCTCAGGAGAACTAATTTCACAAGAATACAAAAAGGGTGAGTGCTGGAGGTTGCTGGAAGTTAGAAGACATTATTTTGGGGAAAAGTTTAATGGAACTTGGGCAGTTTTATAAAAACAGCAAAGAAAATAGGACCATTCACATATGCTGTGCCAGTCCTCCTCTGATTAACAACTGCATTGAATCTAAGTTAGCCTAGGAGAGCAAATACACTCAGGAGGTCCTACATATTAGAAGTCCCTGAACTTTTCCTGAGTTCACTTCTGTAGCAGCACAAGACTACTCCAACAGGTGGAAACAGGGATTTCATGCTGAGCACAGAAGTTTACCACAGTGTGGTACAATCGTTATGCTCATGCTCTCCTCTTTGTAGCTATCCTATCTTTGTATCCCAGACAAAAGGGCTCCTAAATTAAGAAAATATTGAAAGAGATACAACCAAATAACTCTGCTCACTTTGGCAACTATAATTTAAGGTTTTACAAGGCACTGTTTAGGGATGGAACTGAAATCTCTGTGAGCTGTCTGGCCCATTATCTACTAGGGAATCACCATTTTAACTGAAGCAGAGAAGAGCTAATACTGTTCATTCTGCACTTTTACCAGTACAAGAATAAAGACACACAATAAAGGAGATAATTGAAGCTATGTCTGTATTACTAACTCAAGGAACAGAGTACCAAAACTGGAAGAAAGTATGTGTTAATGAAAATAGAAATTTCAGAATTTTTTCCTCCCTTTCTTTGTTGTTCAGAGATTCTCCTTGTAGGAACAGCTCTTCCCTGGACACCTTCTCACTGCATAAACACTCCTAATTGCTCTTGTGCCTAGAAGGAACGGGTAAACCATGCACACTTCAATACGATAACAAGTACCCAACAGCTTCTCTTCACTGGACTTAGGGTAATGAAATGAGTCAGCACAAGTGCGATGCCAACTTTGTAAAAATTGTTCACTTACATATTCACCTACATATCACAGTACCAGTCTCCACTGCCTTTTCCTATGTGGGTTGACTCTAAATGTTTAAGCACCTAAATTTAGATACAGAAATTTAGTGTTATTTATCTAAACATCTAGATGGACATCTATGGAGAAGCTGTTTGATTCAGAGTGCTTGAAATGAGGTGCAATCTGCCAAAGGTAGGTACATTCTATCTTGAGAGAAAAAAAAAAAATGTAAACAACAAATTTGAATGTAAAAATAGATCTTTTGGGCTTCAGAACTGCCAAGCAGACTTTCTCAACATTCTTATCAAAATGCAAAGGAGATCTTTTCTTCCCCCTCAAAACTTGCCAGATTGCATCGTACTGTGGGAACTTGGGCCGCCTGTACAAAATCCAGATAAAAGTCTAAAGGTTAAAGATGACAGGAAGCTGGATTTGGTTTATATCTTGGAGAGTTTAGTGGTTTCATCCCTTTTATCTGTAAATAAATACTTGACAAGGCCAAAGGAGTAAATCTTGAAGGCATGTTCACCAAAATGCAGTTTCCTCTATGTTGAATAGCTCAAACATTTGCTCTACATAAAAGGAAAAATCAGATGTAAAGATAGTTTCCTTCAGAGTAACTCTTTATAGACCTACATCAGTTTTGTTTGACCTCAAGTAGCACCAGTGACAGTTGTTAAACTTATCAGCTGACCACATCTGAAAATGCTGGAAATATTTCTACAGATGCCCACTGTTATAGTGGTTTCCTTCTTCAGTAGATGGCAGTGAAACACACCAAGTCACAAGTTTCAAAGTAAAAATGACCACAAAGATGCAGGGAAGATGTCTCCCTTTCTGAAAGAGAGTTTAGTGTTATCCATGAAAAAATAAAAATAAATAAAAAAATCTAACTTCACATAAAGTGAAGTTCTTTTCCACATCAAATGAAGTGAGCCCGAACCAGAGCCATTCACATGGAATCACATATATTTTCAGGACAGGCCAGTGATTCACATGACATCTTGCTCCATGTTCTTCCGCACTGGAGTGTCTCATAGCGTAATGTAAGAAAACACATAAGGGTCATATCTCATAATAAAAACCGTTGGCCAAAAATAGATTATTTTGATGTAAACTCTGGCTTTATATAACTAATATTTTATATCCCATTTGTCTACTCTCTACATACAGGTTTTTTTGTGAGAAATACAAAACAAAATTCTCCAAGATTTTTTTTTCCACTGTACAATTTTTCTAGTGCATATTACTTATAATATGCTCAGACTTTTAAAAGATTGTCACATAGAACTATTAAGTGACATAGAAAAATACCGATGTTAAATTGCATAAGAATGTAGACTTGTGGAAAAAAAAATAAAAATAAAAATAAAAACCTTCTCAGAAAACATAGTGTTGGACTTGTAGAACCTTTCTTCTAACCAAGAATCTTGCTGAAAAATTCTTTTTGGTCTTGCCATTCCAAAAGCTTTGGTGTCATATGAGTTGGCATTATTTTCCAGAATAGAAAGCGCACTCACAGGAGTCCGAGTTGAGCTCCAGCAGCAATAAGGTACAGTAAGTTGCTGGGAAGACAGGGACTCATTGCACTTCTGTTGATAAAGTGGATATATGTTATTAAGATTACAATAGCTTTAAAGCTTTTCTTTCACACTGAACTATCTCCAACCCTCTGATACAAAATAGCAATGAAATAGAGTGATCTCAGAAATGCCACAATTCAAACAGTATTTCCCTTATAAAATGAAGCTATATAATTTCATTTTGTATGTTCTATTTGCATGGAAGAGAAACTGATTTTTTTTCAATGAAAATCATTAGCTTGTTCTTAAGTAAAAAAT
>VXAV01011245.1:6060-29514 GCA_013399715.1 Alectura lathami | reverse complement strand
TTTATTTTCCTCCTCATTTTATACCTCAAATAAAGATGCCTTTTTAGAAGCAATTGTTCAAAAGAGTGAAGCTTCATTGAAGCTGTGTAACACAATAACATCCTTTTTCTAGAGTACATCTAAAATGTAGTTAAATCTCCTTTTTAAAGCCTAGTAGTAACTGAAGCTGTAAGACTTTCCTCCTAAAACACAGCACGCACACAAATCTGCCCAGTAGAAAGACTGTATGTTTGGGGAGGCTTTTACTGTGGACTGAAGATAAAGACACAGTTATTATTTGATGAAGATCTATGGATGTGTGAACAGAAACTGCCAAAAGAAACAGCAGGAAAAGCTAGGGGAACAGCAAGAGAAATACTTGGCATCCGACTGTCAGATAGTCTCTGCTATTTAGAAATAAGAATGAAACAGAAAAACTGCTATCTCTTTCATTCTTGTTGTGCTTGAGGAAGAAAGTTTTATTTCTTTAGTAAACAAGTGAAGTGGCATCTCTGAAATACTGCTAAACAACAGGTTTCTCCCCTGAAAAAGAAAGACATGTAAAAAACAAAGACAAAGTGTAAAATTAAAAATAATTTCCAATTTTTTTTAAAGGCTAATGGCTGAATGGAAGGACACGTTTCAACCAAACGACTTACGAAAAGTAAGTCAGAAAAGTTCCATGGCTTGATATTCTGTAGCAGGTTTGTTTAAAGGTTTCTCTAACTCTTAAAACTTGCAATTTTGTAATAATAAAAACAATATCTTCAAAATCCGGAAGGAGCCCATTTGTTTGGTTGGTATTGTTTGTTTGCTCCTGTAGGAGCTGGAAGCACTGTACCAGTTGTGTTCTACGAACAGCCTGAGAATGAAATACAATAAAAGTCAAGTGGTCAAGTCTGATTTCCTTTCCGTCCTTCCATCAAAACAAAAGACGATCTTGTCTCACTGATTGCCCTCTACCTGGAGACCTGGAGCACAGATGAAGAGCTGATCCTGCAATCTATTCTAACTTCATTAAACTCTGCAACAAGGTGGTTTACATTTTCTCCACCATACAAACCTAAGCAAATCATTACTGTCTTATTTGCAAAGCTTCTAAGTTCTGAGAATGCCCTCAGGCTGTCAAGTTAGGCACTGAGTATGTAGAGAAAACACAGCTGAAAGGCATCAAAAGGGCATTCTACACTAAACATGGAAAAGATGCAAAGATGCTGCTAAACTCCTATGATACATGCAGCAACAATTTTTGATCCTGGATTCAGGAGCTGTGTCATGCTCAGTGCTTGAAAACAGCAACGCTACTGTATGGACTGAGATGAAGATGGTTTATGGTTATACGAAAGACTTTTCTTGCTTTTACCAGCTATGATAACTCATAACAAAGAGCTTTGTCAAATTTTCACTTGTCAAGGGTGTTCTGTTAAGATCAACAGTACAAAAGCTCTCTTGGGAAGAATAAAAGGGTTGGACTTGGGACAGGAACAAAAACTGAAAGACAGAATTTCAGATAGAAATTAAAAACCTAGTTTCTGTCTACAGCTATATAAACATTTAGATTGCAAACTTAATGAGTTTGCAATGGTGTTGGAATTCTAGGAGTTACTGTGATAATTGATGTCTCCACTTCTATTCAGTTATGAATTTGACTTGTTCTTTTATTTGGTAGTTGCTTTGCTGTATTCCTTACGGCAGCATAACCACAGTAGTGCTTGAAATAGATTTTCTGGAGTGTATTAGTATTANTATGTGATTCTCTACTAGAGAACACAGAATTTTACCTAATCTTCCATTTCTCACTTCTATCTCATGTATTACTCACATGAAGGAGCAGAGAAGCAGTAGCACATACAGCCCACAGCCAGCTTAGATACTTAAACTGACAAGCATGAAGACTCCAAGTGCCCAAAGGAAGGCTTCCACCTAGAGAAGAAGTTATCATTCATCTCTTCCCCAGAAGTAAACTTTATACTATTGAAATCACTCTATTCTACTTTTTTGCACCTGTTTGGCATTTCAAGTCGGAAATTAATCCCTAAACAGTAAGGTCCAAGTAAAGGATCTATGATGGCTCCTAAGCAATCCCTCCCCCACATTGCTGATGCTCTGCAGTTGTTTTTGGCATTTCATTTACATCATTTTCATTTCAGCTCCAGTACGCTGAAAGCGTATACTTCAGATCTGAAGAGGAAATACTTACCCAACTACAGGACATATTAAAAAAAAAAAAAAAAAAAANAAAAAAAAAAAAAAAGCACAACATCAAGATCTTTTATTCCTGGTGACACCTGTACAAAAGAGGATTCTGTGTGCCTTGCTTGCAAATCTATTGAGGTCTGATACTAGTTATCCTTGACTGGTGACCTTGACCAAAATTTTGTTAGTATTTCTTGCCCTCTCTGCCCAGTTTGGAAGAAACTGACTGTAACGTGTTATATTTTTGTACAGCAAAGAACATGGAAAATCTGAGCTCAGTTAGGACAAAGTAGAACATACTGTGTATGTCTTGAAAAGTGGGTGCCCAGTGCCTAGCAGTTGAGCAGTTTTAAGGATAATCAGAGAAGCTGAACCAGAATCTCTTAATTACATGGCTCATTCCTCTGTTTGCTTGGCACCACAGATTCCTGAGAGAGAGAGAGAAATAAAAAGTGCACAGACTGCTGGGAAACAAAATAATTCAACAACAGCATTTTACTTAAGTCAACATCCCCAAAGTGTTTTAAATGAGGCCAGTCATTAAGGTCTTATAATTAAAGCCTTGCACAATTATAAAATAATTAGGGCCTGATCTTGTAATGTCATTTCTCTGGAGAGCACGCACATCAGTTTCCCTTGGAATACTTGTACACTAGACACAGCCACTGCTAGCACTGATGTATCTGAGCCAGTGTTACACAAACTAGCTTCAGTACTGGCTAGCAGTAACAGAGCAAAGCTCAGAAAAGGCTACCATATCTACCAGGCTCCTTGAGCATATTTTGCAGTCCACACTGCATTCTGTCACTGCAGCTACTCAGCTAGCAGAAGCCATCCTTGACCATTTAAAACTGGAGTGGAGCTCTATATTACTTTGATGAGTACATGCTGTAGTAATAAATCAAAGCCACTAGTCTTCCAGACTGCCTTAAGGATGCCAGATACAGGTTCCCATAGTATTAATAAACAAAAATATTTTAATAAAAAGAACTATGTCCAACTAATCCTTAGGGCTTTACTTACAAAAGCCAAATCAGACTTGGGGAAGTATAACTCTGTTATCTTTGGTAACAGTTTTTCTTAGCTACAGTGAACATTAAGACAGGGAAGTAATGTTTGTTTTCCTTCATTTCTCTAACAGATTTTCTTTGTAAAAAGAAAATTAGCAAAAAAAACTATGTCCATCTATAGGTATGCAACTGGATGTCAGGTACCATTTTAAAAGCGTCACTGGGCATTCAGTGCATAATCGTACTTCAAATGATGTCCTTACTCTACAGCAGAGGAATGGCTGCATGAGAACGTAGAGCAAAATGAGAAATAAAAGTCATGGTCCCCAGAAGTACTGCAGAAATTGACAGGCTTGCATACGGATTCCATACAACGATGTTACACTGCAGGCTTTAAAAACAAGTTGAAAATAAAATATTTAAAAATACAGATTAACATCACAATCACCATTTCTGGAAAGATATTCAGGATGGCTTATTTAATGTTAGTAACATGGCTTTGAAGATACAAAATGTTGTTAATAACTAACAGTTGTTCTGAACCAGCCTGTGTACAATGTCCCTCCCCCGCCCCCCAACAATAAATACATAAATAAAAAGAATAACTAACCAGAGATTCAAGCAATTCAAAATATATGCCAAGCAAAACTACATTTCACTGCCAAAAGTTGTCCCCAAGAGGTGAATAACATTTTCCATAAGTCTGTGGAAATGACTGAATTAAGTTTGGTAATGAAATACTCTTAGCTACTTTCTATGTGTGATTCAACATTTTATTTCTCTACTGAATAATATGGGTTGCATTAATTACATAAAAGGGAAGCTCATATTTATTATTCAATGAAAAGATTAACAGTCTAAAATACAGTATTTAAATACACTAAGGAATATTTATCTCAACGTTTAAAGCATGAAATTTGGTTATCTTAACCTACTTTTCATCCTGGAAGATTATTTATATTATTACATTTTAATTTCACAGAATTTCAATTACATATAAAATATATCGAACACATTATATATTAAGTGGTGTTAATTACACAGTGGATATTTTGTAATTAAAACAACTTTATGAAAATTAAAGCTAAGCTCTGTATATAGACCAACTCAACAACCACCAGTTGTAGCACTACTAGCAGGTTCAGGAATAGAATATTTTTTCATGTTGTTCTTTTCCCAGCAAGAAATACTGGAGCAAACCCAGTCTGTTCTGTGCCCAGCATTTCACCAGCAAATCTCTGCTTTTCTTTGACTTGTAGGATGTTGCTTCCTACGTACATTAACTTCTCTACTGATGTTGGCTGTTCTGTTGTCCCACTGGAGTGCTGCTCTCAGATGAGGTGACAGCCATGCAGGAAGGTAGCTGTCATGTTACTTTGTGTTTATCTAACAGAGGCCTCTAAGTGTGAAAACCCAACTCCTGAATTTGGACCAATGTGTTAAGAGAAATGAGCAACAAGATTAAAAGCACATCACTGCTGAGAAAAAAAGCACTGAGCTTTCACGTTCAACTCAGTTTAGCATTGTACACACACATCTTGTGATTTCTGCAGGAGATACACGGAGGTTCACAATGAAGCCTGCAGCTAACAGCTGCCTGGATCACACTAGTAAGAAATTGAAGCCTTCTGGTTGTTTCCCCCAAAAGAGGCATTTTTCAAATTATTAATACTGAGTGGCTGGAAGGAATGAGCAGTCCAGATAACATCAATGCTGGTGTTAATAATCTGAGGAAAAATGACTTCAGCAGTAAGTGATGTTGTAAAGTGGCAAATTCTTGGACTAGCTAAACAACATCAACTCAGATTTTCCGTGATTCGCTGCAACCAGATGCTCCCCATCCTGACTGCAGCCAAGTCGTTGCATGGCTGGACAATCATGCTTAGCGTCGTGATCGTCAGTGTCACTGCTGTTGTTGACGTTAAAATACGGCCTTCACTTTCTATTAGGAAAAATATATTCATTAAAGGGGAGGACAGGAGAGGACTCTTCCTGTCTGCCTCCTCCAGTATAACTAGAAATGCAGTCACTGTGGAAGAACTGATTGAGAAGACAGTCTGGAGGCTGAGAAGTCCGAGTGCCAACATGATGACATAGGGCCCTAAAGAAATCTACCCTTTCTTCCCTTCTTCCCATCATACAGGCTTTGTGGGTTGTGCTTTTGAATAGCCTCCTTCACAATCCCTAGAAAAGCAGAACAAGCCGAGATCCATACAATTGGAGGTGCTGGCCCACATCAGTACAGGGGAATAAAGTGAGTTAAAAGAAGCATTTCTTCCTCACAGGGAAGAAAGAGAACTGAAAGAATAGAGACGTGTTAAAGGAACTTTACAAGATGTTATGAGATGTTAGGGGCAAGTAATTAGTTTTGCTTTTTCTTTATTTGACTCTTTATACAATTGTGTTTACTTAAAAGTACATCCTTCTGGGAAGAAGATGAGCTAATATTGGCTGTAATTAAGCTGTGCTCCTCTGCCTGATGTAACATCGCTGAAGTCAATAAGAAACTTACAGGCCTCATTTCTGGCCCCGCTTGAGAGTTCCTACCCTCCTGCACTATATACTCACTCATATAATTCTTCTCCATCCATTCTTTTACTTAAGCTTTATCTGAACAACTCATGTAATTAGTTAATTTCTTTTGAAATTGATGTCTTTCCTTTATGTTTTTTTTTTTTTAAAAAGAAATATAATATATGCTCTGAAGGTTAAAAAAACTGTATTGCAAGGTTATGCCACTTACAGTTCATTGAGGATAAAGTTACTGAGCTTTAACATTTAAGTTTTACTGGTTGTAATAAATTCTACTCATGAGGCACACCTATGTCTATATACAGGCATGATACTAATTTATAAAAACTGGGCAGTATCAAAATAGAAATATCAACAGCAACACTCTTCTAGTCCAGCTTTCTCCATGAAATATGGAACAGCTCAAGTCTTCAAGCAATTCCTCAAATTTATGTGCTGAAAGCTATTCAGATATAAAGCACTAACAAATGGGCAACCTTGTCAGTTGCAATGTTAATAAATCAAACTCACCAAGGTAAGTTAGCCACATTTCAGTACAAGTGGATATATCATGAGAGCCTGATAATGATACAACTACCAAAAAAAACAAATGTGCATTCTCTGACCTTGACAATAATTCACCAACAGCTTGCCTCACAATTTTCCTAATGTTGAGCCTCTCTTCAGAGGCTATCTAAAAAGCATTTATATTTCTGTGGATGGACTTTCATCCATCTCATCAACACTCTATTAGGGATCTTAGTACAGTATTAAGATAAATTCTTTAAAAATAAATAAATAAATAAAATTCAGGATAGTATTCTATGAAACCAACTAGGGGACGGGGGCAGGGGACACTATCTTCTTGGTTTTTTTCCTTTTTTCTCCTTTGGGTAGATCAGCCAGAGGACTGACCTGATGGCCTTCATAACATTCCACATTGCTCTAAAACAACCACTAGATGAACACACTTCACTGATTTCTTACTCCTTAAAATGGGTAACAAGTAAGATGGCGGAAGAAACACCTTGCCAGTAGTGACTGCGATGATGAGAAACCAAGAGAATACACTTTATTTTAGAGTAGTGAAGTGATGGGATATGCTCTCCATTACTACTTTTGGGGGCAAATTACAGACAGTAGAGAAGAACTATCTAAGTTAAAGGACAGTGCTGGCACAAGAACAGTTGGTTATAAACTGGCCACAAAAACATTGAGGCTCAAAACTAGGAACAGGTTTTATGTCATTGGAAGAGTATGGCTCATGACAAGGAACCTAAGCAATTATCAGATGGAATGTGATATCTTCATGGAAAGCATCACGACACAGTTCCAGAAAAGGCGAGAAATTGCATCTGATATTTCTGGAGGTCCTTACTTTGTTTCCAAAGTGAGGTTCAAAGAGGGGATAGGAGAATAGCAGCTCCTTTGCATGCTCTTTACAGCCCATTAGAGTTAAATAAAGATTATCTGTTTTCACAGCTGAGTATTCTATCCCCTGGTGATTGCTCTCTTTTTTGCTAAGTCTGCTCAAAACAGGTCTAGATGCTAGCAGTCAGGCCTTCTGCACCACAAAGCAGCAACCACCCCTGCCACCACCGTTTATTGCGGTTGCTCAGCACTTATTGGTCTGCCTATGATCCTCTGTTGCCAAGAGATATTTGTAGCAAGGAACTTTGACACGGAACTGTTCCCAAAAGCTGCGTTCAGTGCCACATAGTGAACCAAAAGAAAAACTATCAAGTAATCAATATGACCTACCACACCACCTTAGGAGCACAAGCCATAGGTTGGGCTTGGAGATTGTGGGTATGAGGCAAGATGTTGAGAGTCAGTTATGGGATTGCTGTGTTGCCTGAGCATAGAGTACAGATCTACATCTCTTCTCCCTCTCTCTTCCCTCCACCCACAAAGCAGAGCTCTGTTGAGACTGAAAAGCAGTAAAACGTGATATACTGTTAACAGACAAGCCTATCAAGGGAGAACGGGTTAGGTATCAGCACCAATATCTCATCCAGATGTACCTACAGTAAGAGCATCTGTTGTTAAAAATAACATAACCATTAGTAAAAATATTGATTAAAATTGCTTTCAGATAGCTAGAAAAGTGAGAAATGAANAAGAAAAAGAAAAAGAAAACACAGTTCTTTTAAACTGAAAAGGTAACTTTCCATAGAAAGAAACTCAAAGACCAGCATCTCTGCCCTGTCTGGAAATACATCAACACATGCAACCAGCTTCAGGAGTATAAAATGCAATTACAAAGAGAGCTTGACTCACTTTACTATGATTTTTCCACAGACTAGAAATCAAAAACAATGGGAGAGAGGGAAGAAAATGTACTTACCTAATTTTAAAATTAAAAAAAAAAAAAAGAAAAAAGAAAAAAGTCAAGGAGCATTGCTTTCCATGGGAGGGTTAGATTTTTTTTCTTTCACTTTTCAGTAAATGCATTTTTCTCTTGCAAAGTGCAATGTGTGTAGGAGTCAGCTCACGTAGAAAGTGGTTCCCTGATCAAAACAGATGGTATGCTGGCAGGGTAAGTTTTAAATGGCAGAGTGTTGATGTTGAAAGATTTCAGCAGCAGCTTCCATGACAGGGACAGAGACATAAATGACAAATACAAAATACAAAGACATTTCAATAACTTACCACTGTATCACTTTTTAAGTTAATATTTCTCTCTTGGTTCTCAAGATGCTAGAAGGAGTCTTCCTAGCTGTGGGTACAAGATTATATTCTAGCTCAATAAATCTCAAAAGCTAATGAGGGTTCTATTTTTAGGACAATGAAGTGTGAAAACAGGTTTTACTGGCATGGGGAAGGAACTAGCTGGCTATTGGAAAGGTTTTTAGCAATGCTTTTGGTGAAACAGTGATCAAGTAATTCTGATTCCGACTTCCTGCCCTCATCAAGTTCTCCTGGAAAAAGATTTATGTGAGACTCTCTGACCTTTTGTCAAAAGCTTTTTAGTTACCCTCTGCTAATCTGTGAGCCACAGTAAGCCAAAGTATTCAAACTGGGGAATCTTTTTCCCCTCACAGCGTGTGAATAACACTTTTCATGTAATCAGATAAATTATTTTATATATTCAGATTTGCAGATCCCCTGTGTCTTAGCTCATTTCCCATATACTTTGTATGTCAATATTGCTTTTTCTTTTTTAAATGCATTTCTTAGGGTTTTTTTTTTTTTTTTTTGTGAACTTTAATCTTCTTAGCAGTACTCTAATGTTTTTGCCATCCTTCCAGATTCATTTCTGCATCCAGCTGGCCATGAGGCATTAACCATTTTTGAAGGCAAATACAGAGCAATTGAGCTTTGATTCAGCTCCTTGCTGCAGAAAGGGATGCACAAGACAGAATGACAGAGATTCTTGGTGAAAACTCTGGAAAGCAACCAAATTATTAAAAGGACAAAAGCAATGTCTTTTTCCTCTGGAATTAAAAAGGTGTACATGTATCAGCATGAACAGAAGGTGCTTCCCAACCAAAAGAATTGATATATAGCCAAGGCAAATTTAAGGTATTTTATAAAAATATTTATCATAAAATAATCTTGCTGGGGATCTATGCAGACTCCTGACATTAACGGGAGCATTAAGTAACTCCTTTAACTTGCTTAGAGAGGGGGAAGAAGAACAAAAACATGGTACCTGTTAAATTTGCCATATTTGCCATAATTGTTTTATGTTGCAATGCTTGTGGCCAAAAACATACAACGAGCCGATTCTGTAAAGTTTCTGAGGAACCGTGTTTATACCTCTGATATATTACAGAGCTTCGGTGTGAATTACACCAAAGTAATCAAAGTTATACTAACTTTTCTTTTCTTTATGCTCCAACAAATTCTATGGAAATAATACCATCTCTCTGTAACACTGGTACGAGCCAAAGTGGGTTGGATTAAAAGCGACAATCTGGCCAAAAGTAGAATAAATAAATACATAAAAGTTGCATCCTTCTCTGTAAGACAAGATCTACTGCACCTTCATGGAACTACGTTCTGGAAATTCAGTCACACCCGTGCACCAGTAGCAACTTGCCACCTATCACCATGTGGGAAAATGTGGGGGGTTGTCTCACCCATCCAACTAAAATTATGAATACCAAAATGCAACAAACGTAAAGCTTTTACTATTATTATTATTTGATATGTAGAAACTATTTTATCAATTAGATGCTCACCAAATGACATGACTAAAGCAAGGCTAAGGTAGAGCAGAATAATGACAGTTCCCCATAAATTTCTTTTCACTTTCCATTCCAAAATAATGTGGTTAGTGCTCATAAAAATATACAGCCACAAGCAACCTCAGTTATTGCTCTCTTGAGCAATTGTTAGCAGTTCTCAAATTCTGGTGTGCACTTACACAAATACAAGTTTTTGCTTTTACATATTTAGAAGGTTGAGTGACCTTGAAGTATCCTTGCATAGCGCCTCCTTTAGTAGGGGTTACAAGCGGAGTTTGTGCACCTTTGTCTTCTAAAATCACATGTACAACAAAGTTTTGGACTCCACAGTTAAATGCTTAGCCAAGAATTCATAGTTTTTAGCAGGAAGGTTTGAATATTTAGGTCTGTGTTTCCAGTTTTGCACATAATTTCACTATTCTGGTTTCTTTGGATGCTCAGATTTTCGAAAACAAGGAACACTTTCTACTGAACCCACAAAAATGACACACACAAACAAGAAGGCTAAACTCAGCATACAATTTTCCCCTTGAATTTTACATTAAAAAAAAAAAAAAGGACTTGCAGATGAAATCTTGTGGCATGACATGCAATGAGATGCTTTATGATACTGTTTTGTTATCATTTATTCGCCATTTTTACACCAAATACAAGTTCTTTTATTTAAACAAAAGCGGAATTACTGACTGCTCTGGATGTACTGCTGCTAAGTGTCTTAAGAAAAAGCAAAGTATTTTCTGAACAGAAGTTGAAGATAGGGAGAGGGAAATCAAAGGTAAACAAGAAGTGCATTCACCACAAGTTACTGCAATTTATGGCCACAGTAATACAGTTTGGCAAGGTATCAGCACATTATCAGTTCCCCTTCAAAACTTGACTGTGTCAATTAGTGCTCCACATTCCTTTCAGGTTTGTTGTTCACTGTCTGCAGACCTTCCTCTACTAGGAAAAGCTTAGTGACCCCATTGAGCTCTCCAACTTTCCTATCTATTGCAAAGCAGCTAACAGTTGAGAGAAGCAAGACTGACAGCACTGAGTTTGTCCATCTGAAGTGCTCAAAATCACCAGATGCAGCCCCATGTCCTTTAGGGAACAATTTGAGGGATCCTCTTATTTGCCTTTGGGTCTTTGAAACTTTGGTAGTATTTTCAGGCTTTTCTCTGCAGAACAAGAAAGGCATGAAACACAGCTCTAGGTAAATAAACAAATAAACCAATCAACCAGAAGTCTTAGATTTGGTTGCTCTACTTTAACAAAAACACAAAAAATTTGAAGTCTCATAAAATTTCAAGATGTGGCTATTCTGTTAATGTTTTCAGAGAGGAGAAATGTAGAAAACCATGCATCACAACCCTCCTACTTCTCTGTGAGAGAGTGAAGAATTAGTTAAACAAAAACAGCTGGCAGCTAACAGTAGGGAACAGCTAAAATGGCCAGTGTGGGACAAAGGGAGGAATGCAAAAGAGAAAACACAAAGCTGTGAAAGCCACCAAACAAACCAGAAAACACAGCCCCAGTATTTGTTCCTAATGACATTTATATCTGATCTGGCAAGGTCTGACAGAGTAATTCTAGGATAACTTTGGGAGACCTAATAATCCAGGACATTAACTGAATGTTGTCCTGTTCCCAAGCTGAAAGGAATGGTGGCACGAAAAGCTCACTATCCAACTTGTTAACAGAACAGTTACTGCTGCTTCTGACAGCGGCTTGTGGAGAAGGTTGATGGCTGTTTTAAATTGTGCAGCACCATTTTTGCTCTAGTTAGCCCCTAGATCAGAACTCACATGAGCCAAGAGGAAAGCGCACCGAGTTACTTTACTTCCACTCACAGCTACCCTAACTGGAACATACTGCTGCTGTGGAGTCTCCTAACCATAGTCATCACACGCAGCTCCACAACATGAGTCACTAGATCCATTTCAGTGCCATAGCCCTCCTTGTTCATTTGTTGCACTCTTATCCAAGCACTCCATCCATTCAACTCCAAGATTTTAGTTGGCAGAACCCTGCTGATTTTGCAAGAAAAGTAGAAAACTGGAATAGGAAAATGGGAGATGCCTAGACTCTGACACCTGGCTAGCGAAGCCATCATCACCAAGCAAGTGTATAGCCAACAAATTCAGCAATGAACTGAGCGATGGCACCTGTTGAAAACTTAATCCCCTAACAATTTAATAAGATGACACCCTGATAGACTAACCATGCAGAAAATAAACTAAATAAAGTAACATTAAAATGAAGGGAAAGGACAGAGGCAGCACTATAGAAAGGGAACCCCAATCAATATTTGGAGCAGGGAAACACCCAGAGAGAACCTGTCAGCCTGACAGGTGGAAACAGAGTACATGCAAGACCGCTTGGAAGAAAGTAAAGGAACAGGAACAATGAAAGAAACAAACCCACTTAGAAATATGATCCTTTATAACAACATTTATATCTTTATAATAGACTGAGTAATTCCTTGTGTATCCCAAGACCTAAGCCATTTCTTGACTGAGATTCTAGCACTCTGCGGATTAATTTGATCCTGAGCTCCACAGAATTGTATGGGAGACAATTGCCAGAGCAAATGAACCCATTCCTCTTTAAATGGGACAGCTGCCATGCAAAGGTGGGACAAAAAAATTTCACAAGAGAAAAAGAATTTCACTTAAGTCAAATTAAGTGAAGAAAACAATGGAGTTGCAGTTAAATCAATATGAAGAAAAGTTGAATTTTCTGCTCCAAGGTTCATATGTGGTATAAGAGATGCCATAACTTAAAACAAAATATTGTGTCTGTGATTTACTTGACCAGAAAATAAAAGGCCACAAAAAAATCCTTCCTCTTTAGCCTTTAAACTTCTCAGAAAAACAACTAAAATCAGAGAGCAGCTGAGTTAATACTGAGCTGTAACTCATCTAAGTAGTCACAAAAATAATTTTCATATGAAATGTGATTGCATAACAGTTCTACAGAACAAAAATACCTAGACTGTACCCATATAAAAAAGCACCTCATTTCTACATCACAGTATAACCAAGGTTATTTATTATACCCAACCAACTACAACACCTACTTTATAAACAGATGTTAACACTGTTGCTGTAACACTCCTGCTGCATGTGTTGCACCGCTAGTACTATCTGGAGAAGGGCATATCTAGCTTTTCTGCAACTGACTGTCCCAAAAGCAGTCTTGTGCCTTGTCTTAACTAAGGCTTCCACTGGTGAGCATCTACTGATAATCTGAAAATCCTAAGACTCACTATGAAGTGCCCATTCCCATTTGTCTACCAGAGTAATTTATTGTCACAATGATGAATTGTGAATAGCTTAATCTAGTATGAAGTTTTCATTCAAAAATAATTTGATATTCCACAAATCTTTGAAAAGTTCTTCGCATTCTGTAATTCATCTTTTAAAAGTGCTAATTTTGTAGCCTAAGAACTGAAACCTTTCATGAGTTACAGCATACAGTTCAATATACATTGACTACCAGACAAGTAGCTTGTTACAAAGAAGCCTTGTTCGTGACTTATAGTACATAATAAGTACTTACAGTGACACAATGTATTGCTCTGATAAGATTATAAACACAATATCTGAAGGAAATCCATAAAAATCTAATTACGCACACACAAAACTTAGAGCATGTAAAGCTAGTTGAGACGCTTGGACAGAAGGTTTGAAATTATAATTAAATATATGACACTACTGGTGGACTTAATTCCTGCAGGAATTTAATTTTAAAACTTAACTACTACATGCTGATTAGAATAGAGCTCCAAGGCCAACAGGCTTCTAGTATCGCTTTTAATTTAATACAGATGTTTAATAGAAACCCAGCTCAGCTAGGAAGAAGTAGGCAAACCAGATGTTCAAGAGCTTACTGACTGAAAGTTTGTGCAATGAACTGCTATACTCAGTCTGCAAAATGCTTTTGAACTACTGTCTTTGAAGTCTGGAGCAAGAAGCAGTGCACTGTCCAAACTGGGAAATTTATGGCAGAAATGAGTAACGGTGAACTTGTCACTTATGCTGACACAACCACAAAGCTGCAGCACTCTATCCAGATGCCACAATCACCTGCTTGTGCCCATAGCAACAACAAGGACCTGAAGTGGTCCTGCAGTGGTCCACAGGTAGATAATGGTAGGACAAGGGGGAATGGACTAAAACTGAAAGGGGGGAGGTTTAGGTTGGACATCAGGAAGAAATTCTTCACTGAGAGAGTGGTGAGGCGCTGGAAAAGGCTGCCCAGAGAAGTATGGCTGCCCCATCCCTGGCTGTGTTCAAGGCCAGGCTGGATGGGCTCCTGGGCTGTTTGATCTTGTGAGCTAGTGGCTGGCAGCCCTGTCCATGGCAGCACATAATGTTGAAGGTGGTTTCATAAAAAGAAAAAGGTTCAGTGAAATTGATAGATGATAAGAACACTATGGCAAGATTTTTGTACATAAGTTTTAAGAACAATTTTTTACGAAGACTATTAAAGACAGGAATTGCTAAGACAAGCAATGAACATGGTATGAGTGAGAACAAAATCTGTCTTTCTGTGATGGTAATCTGAAGGTTTGCAAAAAGAAGGAAGAACTGTTCTTAACTGAGTGGTGAGGGTTCAAGGAAAATATTTGCCCCTTCTGGCATATGTTGCCTATTCCTCTTGCTTATCACCCTATTATCACTTATCACCACACAATCTTATATGTAAAATATAATTGAGATATTTTAATGAGATCCTAGCAATAGGAAGTCTACTTGTATTACCCAAGCAATATGAAGAATCAAAATAAAGCCAGAGCTATCAGAGAGCAGGTATGAAGCTGAAGAGCTAGCTGTCACACTGACAAAGTCTAATTCTTCTTTTAATTACACTGTTCTGGACTTGTGATGTTGCAAGAACGAAACTGGCAAAGAATGTAACCTGTAATACCCAAGACTGAAACCCCACAGAGAAAGAAGGTAACAGAGCAGCACAGAGGTGAAAAGAGAAGTTCTGCTTATTTTCTTCTGATGGGAAAGAGGAAAGCAAAATACACACAAATTAATTAAAAAAAAAAAAAAATAAGCAGAATATCCAAGCAAACAGAAAAGATGCAACTGCTACCTTCAGGTGCGAGAGCCTTTTTAGTGAAGAAGTCACAATAGAGAAAGGAAAAAGAAGGCAGTAACATACAATTCTATAACAACTAAGGAAAGCAAAAAAGTGGACAAATCAGAAACAAATGAAACTATTACATAACACTTAGTCATTTCTTGAGTTTGACCTTTCTCGTTTCTCTTTTTCAAGTGTAGTCTGCAACATGGTGAGTTTTGTAAGTTTTGTTTTAATTTGTAAGAAGTCATACAACAAAATGCACTGCCTGAACCATAAAAACAAAAACAGTTGCAATGAGTAAGTAAGGATCTCCTCCATAATATATATTTCTCATACATAAGGATAGAGAGCCATTACTCACAGGCAAACAAACATTTGTTCTACCACCTTCTGCTGCATTAGAAATAAATAATTTAGCAAAGCAGAGAAGAACATAGGACTGGTACCACCAGGGCAACTCAACCACACAGCCAATTACTTCAGTGCTTTGCAGATGGAGGGAGTATGCTGCACTCAAACTTGTGTACATAGAGCTCTGCAAACTTGGGAGAAAACATTATAATCAGGCTGCTTGGGTTTTTTTGTTTGCTTTGGGGAGGGTTGTTTATTTATTTATTTATTTATTTTTATGAATCTGCCACATGGTTGATTTCATTGAGCCAAGCAGTCTTCTGCCCCCTTGTAGTTTCAGGTCACTGAGTGAGGAGTTTGCAAAGAGTAACACAAGCATCTCTGCAAATTTTGGAAGTGAGCATACTGCCTGTTACAGCTGGCTCCCAATTAGGGAGTCTCTTTCAGAGCAATAAAAGTGAAATTACTGTTTCTTTCTTTAAGAGAAATTTATGCTCCACGTACATATGCCTGAAGGCCATACTCTCCATCTACCTCAGTCATAAATGCAAAGGCTTTGTTGTTCCAACATGCTGCAGAGAGAAAGAAATACCATATTCCTCCTAGTAGATGAGTGCAAGCTCTGTTTACTTACATGTTTCTCACATGCAGGTCTGTATTGAGTAGGTTTAGGCTGAACTACAGAGCAAGTCTGAAAGGGGGGCCTTCCATGGTCTCTGCACTAACCTCAGGCTTTCAGCATTTAGTATTGACAAGTAAGGCATCAATAAGACCAAACAAATCACAACGCAGTAATGGCAAACAGAAATCTTCCTGCCTACAGTGTAAGCAGGCTACGGTGAATCTAGGAGTCAAGGACGTGAACAGAATCATGTGTGATCAAGCTCACTCTTGGACTAACAGGTCTAATCACAGCCTACATTTGGGAGATGTTAACTATCACCCAAAAGAAGAAGCCTGTTTGCCACAAACATGATTTTTGTAATTGCATTCACCAGGAATAAGCTCTGAACTCAGTGCAAATATTACATGTGCGTGGTGTTTAGGTGGCCACCTCAGAAAATCCTGCCTCATTTCAGAACGTAATGATAAACTCTATGATTTGCTGATCAAGAAAGACAAAATAAGATTTGTTTTGTATTCAATTATTATATTGTCATTAACTTGCTACCACACTGCTTTATTCAAAGTAAAAAGCCAGTATGTACATCAATATTTACTTTGACTCCTACTTTCTTCTCGTTTTCTTCGTCAATACTGCCACCGTCTGGTACTCAGAAGTTTCACTGAGAGTCCCACGTTACAGTACCGGGGACAATTCAGAAATGCACCCTTCCCGGTCTTCAAGCTCGTGGATGACTGACTCCTGTTCTCTAGTCCCACAACTTCAGCAGGATTTTTACGCATGGCCAGAACTGAGGATTTCCATTGTAACACAGCAAACATTTATGAGACCAAACCTGAACGATGCCAGAATTTGTGTGTCAGCCTGGTTCTAAGCTGCCCACATTCCCATGTCATTGTTGCAGCTGAGAACATTTGGAAGTTGCCAGATACACCTTCTGTCTTTTTGCCCTCTCTCCTTCAACGCTTACTGTGGTAAGTCCTTGATTTTGTGAGGTTTAGCCTCCAGTTACAGTTTATGTGGTATAAGATATTTTCCCAGTCCAAGTTCCTGAGTCTGTATAAAGCATTGTTGAGCTTTTTCAGGTTGGTCAGTTGTTTGTTCTGTCTGTCAGGGTCAAGGCTATCTAGGGAGAGGCAATGGTTCACATTGACAGACTTGTTCCTGTGAAGGATATTAACTACTGCCCTACAACCTTGAACTGAATTCTCCTCAGTAGGAAAGCTGCCAATTTAATATGTTCTTGTATCCTTAAACATTTTCAACAAAATTCACTTCATTTAATAAATTTACAGGCATTGACCTCAGTTTGGAGAGTTGTTGCTAAAATGTAACAACTTCAGACTTTAACGGAGCTTTTAAGCTGCTGGACATAACCCAGTGCAATGTTTGGATAGTATATAGTGTAGCAGTATTTGATCAAAAACAAAGAAAATAACCTAAAATTTTTTTTTTATTGATATTGAAAGACATGTCTACCTCCAAAGCATGAAAACAAACTTTATGACAGAACATTGCCTATAGTGTCTAACGTAGGCTCCCACAGCCCTGTGGAAGAAGAGGCCAGATACATGAGATATTGGCACAAATGCTTTGCTTAGTAGAGAGAGCACAGACAAATTATAGAAACTGCAAGAAGATCTTGCCCTAAATTCTTTCACTGGAATAAGAACCTGACCATAGCTTTCTTATATCACAGTTAAATGTCCCAGCCTCTGGCTGAAATAGAATCATACTCTCTCTCTTCTTTTCACTCACGGGCCTAATGAATACTTAATACAAAGCAGGACTGCTCTGATCTGCTGGATCAGACGGATATTTTACCTGGAGCCTCTCATACCCCAGATGAGTAGTCTGACCACTAAACCACTGCTAAATGGAGTGCCCACATGCCTCCGTGTATTGAGGGTAGGCTTCAGGGAGTGTTGGCCTTTAAGTGGAAAAGGCAGAGGAGCTCGCACTTTATGAACAGTGGCAAGATTCAAGCAACAAAATGCCCAGTCTTGCTAGGATTTGACATACCTAGGCACTGCCAGACACAAGAGTTTGTGCTACAGGGACTATATTGACAGAAATCTAGGTAGTCCTGGAACTAGCCAGCTTAATCTTGTACCTACATTTTGGACAAAAGTGCCCAACTTAACAATAGCCAAACTATAGCACATGACAATGCAAAATAAAGAAGGCTTCTGCATGCCATCTGCAAATCCAGAAGCAGTACAGATCTGCCTGATGGCACTGCACCCAAGGAAGGACTGCTGAAAGGAAGGACTTGGCATCTCATGCACAGTACTGCAATAACACTGTGGTGCTACTTCTCATACCTGCATTCAACATGGTGATGTGCTGCACCTGAAGTCACCTCAGCCTGGTATTACCTTGGCAAGATGCTTTCATTTTCCAATACAAACATACCTGAAACATACCAGTGAGAATATAGCCCTTGCTGTATCATGTTCATTTATACACTTCTGACAACTCAATACATCACAGTAAGATCATTCTATTGTAAAAAGGATATCTTTTTAACAATTACTATGATCTAAGATTTTGTCCATTCCTTTCAGTTTAATCTTTCCAATTTTATTTCATTGTTGTTGATAACATGTTACTAGGGGTCTCACAGTATAATACAGTCCACATCTTTAGGCATGCATATGCAGCTATAATGCAAAAGGACATGATAGCCTGTAACTTGCTGAACATCTGCTGTTCTGATTAATTATTCGACAACTCAAAGAACAGTGCACTCCATTGGCTCCTATACTTGCTTTACAAGATCTCCAGGAAAAAAAGGTTACAGTTGAATATTCATCAGAGCTGCTAGGCTTTATGCCACTACAAAATCTCTTAAAGTTTAGTAAGCTAAAAACATCAGGTAAGTCTTCAATACTATATATTGGAAGTGGTTTGTGACACAGAAATCATCTCCGTTGAGTACAGCTCAATACTCTCTGATCATTTTTACTGGAAAACTTTTTGGAAAAGCCACAACTCAACATGAGCTGCCTATCAGTCATGCCAGCTGGCTCATCACATTGAGAAATGAAAAACAAAGCATCTATAGATTTGTAGGTCATTTTAAGACACAGTGAGTGAACACTCGTATTTGCTGCATAACCAAAATTTCTCTGATGGAGAATGCACGTGCAGAGTCAACCACTGAAAATGCTTATACTGTAACAAGCTTCCAAGATCAGTCATATTCCTTCTAGAAGTTAGGAGCAACACCAATTTCAACAAGATGTTTCCACAGCAGTTCTATGCTATTGACTGTAATGCAGACAGTTCAAAATTTAACTCTGAGAATTTAAATTACTGCCCAAATTCTTTATTCTACCCACTTAAACTATTTACAAATGACAGATTCTGTTCTTGAATAAAGCCTTTCCCTTTAAATACATTGAGAGAAATTAGCTGGAATGCTCCCAAATAAAGGTAATTCTATAACTTCAATAATTAGTAGCTCTAGACCCAAAGAAAAAAAAGCAAATGCATCATATTATGGGGCCAGTAGTGTGACAAGTAGTTTAAAAAAAAAAGAGACATGTACAGTATGTTCATTGAATGCCATGACATATAAAAATGCCTGATTCACAGATGTCAATGACTGCGGAATTAGGTCTAAAATATGTCAAATGAAGGAAAGCCAAGAGCAGCAACTCTCATTCTGAGAGCAAGTTCTCCTCAATTTTCATTAACGAAAGACTTTTAATACATTATATTAGCATTTTTGACATTTTCACTTGCATTCTTTGGAGATGCATACTTTTCTACACCAAATATAATAAATACAGTTAAAATGTAACAGTAATGTTGTAAAAGGAATGAGCTCCAATACTACATAAGGTTTTACAAATCCATAGGAAAATACATCTCTTTAATACTATTTAAAATATACATTAATTATATTGTGTCCTCTAAAAGTACTTTTGAGCACCTCACATTTCTTTTGCTTCAAGTAAAACATACTAACTTCCAAAAAATCTAAGAATTATAGTTGACTGAAATAGCTCTAGGAGAGGGATGAATAAATCTGACAGCTAGGCAGTGAACATAAGTATTGCTTCTGTAGAAAAGTGTCTAGAGTTTCCAAGCCTCACACATGTAATCATATATACAGAGGAAAAGGATCATGCAGAAACAGGATTTTATATGCGGAAAAAAATGGTATGGAAGTCAAAACTGAAAAGAAAGGAAACTTCATTCATAAATAGAGGTGGCAAGGAGTAAAAACAGGCAAAAGAATTGGAGGTTTTAGACTAAAAAATGAATACTGAAAATCCATATTTTATCAATGCAATCAATGGTGATGTCAAATCTTGAGCACAGGCTGTGAGTCTTCCGTAATGCTGGTGAGTAGCATCTCACAGAAAGGAAACCTACCAGAGTATGTGTGTGTGTTTGACATAATTTTAGTCTATATTAGATAGATATCACTAGCAACCTCAGTGCACATTGAGATAACTCAGGTACTTGTGAACTATTGTAGTTACCTGCACTATTCAGGCAATGCCATCACAAATGAGCCTGTCCACTTCATATTCGTTCACAAAAACATTTGTTTCTGTGTCCTGACCCACTGGAAGAATTTAGCTGTGTACACGTGCAACATGGATGGTAAGGAAATGGAAGATTTGAGCTAAGCAGTTTCCATCTCTATAACAGAATTCAAATTAGCACTTCTACGGGAAGCAGTCTACAAAATATAATCATTTTTTCTGCATTGTCTGACGAAGAACAGACCTGTGAAGTCTTTCTTGTGCTGACAAGGGAACTTTTCTATCCTTACTGTAGCCTTTGTGATCACAAGAAAAATATTCCAGATATGTAGATGGTGTAGCGTCCTCTGCCAAAAACAGCAGGTAGCAGGGCACTGGACACACAGAATCAGCAGTAGTAACCAGACGGATCAAGTGCCACTACTGCCTCAGAGGAATAGATGTTCATTGAAACTAGTACTGCCCACACTTTGTGCAAGATATGACAGAAGAAACTCCTTCTGAATGGCAAGTATAGAGTAAAATATATGGTAGAAGACAAACAAGAAAGTATAATAAAGAGGAAATGACTGGAAGATGAGGTAGAAATTATTTGTATTAGACAACTTAGTGAAAATGCTTCTGGATCAGTAAACATAACAGAACTGCATTGCCAGTAGGTGCAGTGACAACACGGATCCTTCCAGCCCTTAAACGTGTCTGTTGTTTCGCCTCTGCCTCTCTTCCCAGCCCTTTCTTCTGTTGTGCTGGCTTTTGCTGTATCCAAGTAACACTCTCATCTCATTCTTTGTTTTTTCTTCAACAACTATTTGTTCTTTTCAAACCTTACCCTGCTCCCCAAATTGGTTGCTTCAGCTGTTTACTAAACCTCTGGAAAAAAAGGAAATGCAACAGTTCCCGTTACCAAGCAACAGCCAGTTTCTGCCAGGCTTGGTTGTGACAAGGCAGGGGGCTACTACTGCCACTGGCTCTGCGGGGTTTGCTCAGCCGCACCTGGAGTTGGCAGGCAGTGGCAGGGCTGCACACTTCTCTCCAATAGCTGCTTTGTAATTAAATCAGGTACTAGCAACTTTCTGCGGCCTGATTTCTAAGCAAAATTTACAGCAGCAACAGGCTAGACAAAGCACTCAAGTGTAGTCTTAGTAAGGTTATTAGGTTAACTAGCATTGCATGAATAAAGTAGTAAACCTAAACAAAATCTCATGTTTCAGCATACAAAATGATCATTCAGCATCACAAATACATTATTTGTTCCTTTCCCTCTTTTTTTTTTTTTTTTTTTTTTTTTTTTTTTTTTAAGCCAGATCAGTTGTCATTCACTTCTGCTTCGGCAGAGTCTAGTAGGTAAGGCTGGACAGACTGCAGTCTGTCCAGACAGGTAGTGCATGGTGGTTGCATCTCTCAGACCTCCAGTAGTGCCTGTGAAAGTATTATTCAGCACTCACCATTTTCCATTCTTCTGAGTGAACAGAATTCAATTTTTAATACTTGCGTGAAATCATGAGGCGTGGGATCCAGAGCACCTGTCACAGAAGACTTTCCTTCCTCTAAAATGCTTTATCCAGCCTGTATGGGCTTAGAAAGATGAAGGGAAAGACTGTGCTGATACGATTGTACAGACAGTAGGCATGTCTAAGCCCACTGTAGGCTACCAAAGCTACAACAGCAGTTTCAATACAGCAGTCTCAAGCTCCAGCTAATTTACCCAGTTTCTCATGTACCGCAGTAATGCTATGTCATTTGGGATTGTTAAGGCTTGCATACCTTAAATTCCTATGTGCGCAACTCTTTACAGTCTGAAAATATCTCACTGCTCACAGAGATGATTACATACCTCACAGCATAGAAACAAGAGTTCACCCCTTGGTTAAATCATTGCCCTCCTTCATATTCCTTTGTGTAAACTGCACAGGCTAGATTCGGCCTCTTTCTGAACATAGGTTGCAAACACTAATCAGACCTCCAGAGAGGCCTTCAGGATGATTGGCAGGGAAGCCCTTAATAAAGGCTTTCTGGTTTCAGCATGCAAGCAGGAGAGTAAGCAAGAAAGGAAGCAGCTTGAGTTACTTGAAATGCTGAGGCAGAGGCGTTTGAAAAGCCGTGAAGGGAAAGGTGTTTGATGACACCTGAACGGAGAGCAGCTGCAGAAATTCTGATGGGCCTGCTGAAGTGGCCTTGAAGTAAGTGAACTGAAGTGGCCATGAAGTGGCCCTGATTTTCCATTTTGCCATTGGTGGGGAGGAGAGGTACAGAAGACAGTCAGCAAAATACAGGTGAGTGTAGCTACCTTAATCTTCAGTTGCCTGTGAAACAAGGGGACTGGAGGCCTCCCTGTTTTTAAAGGTCACTGTGGAATTCTTGCTCCGACAAGATCTTGGAGATAGATCTGTTTTCAGAGCTCCCACTGAATTCAGTGGTAGATTTCTGAAGAGAAGAGAGAAAGAGAAGTTATAGTCTTGCATCCTGGTACTCCAAATAGCAGCAAAGATGCTGAAAAGACTAAGAGTATCTCATAACAGTAGTGAGGAACTGAAAAGTCACTGAAGAAATTGCCCATGAAGAGGAAAAATAATTTTTACAGCATCAGGGGTCCTGAAGAGTATCTGAAGAGTTATATTACAGAACAGCTACAAGTCATTGCTTCTGGCCAAGAGAATTCAGAACGTGCCATCTTGACTGAATAGAACAGTAAGCAGAGAAAAGATGGGTGAAGAAAGAGTGTGGGGAAAGATGCAGGCGCTAAGTTTTGCCAGTTTTTGTAACAATGAAACTCTGATGTATTTCTAAAGTCTTCTTCAAATTGAAACTTAACCAGATTTCCTGATGAGCACCATAATTGTGCATCATGTAGGTCAGAGCCTAATTCTAGAGCACGGACCTTAAATGAGCTTTCAGAAACATTCATGGCTTGAGTGAAAGCAAAGAGTAGTTTCTGTAACCAACATACTGATTTCATCATGCAAAATGTGACCCATTCTGCACCAACTCCCCCACCCCCTCAACACACA
>VXAV01011243.1:155540-172861 GCA_013399715.1 Alectura lathami | reverse complement strand
GGGGCGGGCGGAGGAAGGAGGGATGGGAGCGGCGGGCGCAGGCCTTCCCCGCTGCCAAACTCCCTCACTGTTCGGAGATTTTCATTATTTTTTGGCATTTCCACCCCACCCCGCCACCCTCCCCAGTACGAACTGTAGCGAGGGAAGCCGGCCCCTTCCACCCGAACGCCCCCAGATCGCATCGGGTCAGCCCCGGCAGGCTGGGCTCCAGCTGGATCTGGCGTCTCCTCAGCACGTTGGCATCGGGCCCCTTCTCTCCATCGTGGGCTGCTGCCCCGAGAGCTGTAACCCGTGGGCAAAAGCCACTGGGGCCGGAGAAAAAAAGCCCTCATTGATGTAGGAGGGCTCCCGCTCGCGGTCTCGGGGAAGAATTTGTCAGCCAGGCTGGCTCATTGACTTTAGACCAAATAGTGCTGTCATCTACAGTGGTGTAAATCCAGAGNAGCATCTTTTCTCTTTCTGTGACCAAATGATTAAAAAAAAAAAAAAAAAAAAAAGCAAAGCCCAGGCGCTCCTGGCTGAAATACAAATTTCTTGCGTTTTCATGGCACCTTCCACCCCAAAATGCCCTGCACGCTCCAGTCCTGCTTGGAGGAGCTCTGTTGTGGCCGAGCGCAGTGCAGCCCGGAGCAGTGCGTACCCGGAGAGCTGAGCCTGCCCCACACCACCCGGGTGGGAGCCATGGGGTGCCCGCGGGGCACAGAGATGATGAGGTCCCCCCTTGGGATCTGCAGCTGGGGGCTCCAAATGAGTCCGGGCTCTGCCCTGAGCAGGGCTTGGGGGTGCCAGGAGGTCACCCCTGAGACAGCAGAGAGGTTTCAAGGTCAGGACTCGTCCTGCACTGTTGTTGTGTCGCTTTGGGTTTATTCCACGGCCTCTTCCATCCTCCCAATGTAGTATCTGTGTTCTGCGGTCTGGGTGCTGCATACCGTATTCACGACGATGCTCTTCTTTACTTCTCAGGGGGCCCTTCCACCACCAAATCTCTCTGTCAGCCAGCTTGCTCTTAAATCTTCCTCTCCTTCATTTTGCGTGGTGGCCTTGGGTCACCTGAGGCTTTGTCGTCTTCGGTTTTGGCTTGGTTTGAAGCCAGAAGAGACCTCACCAGCAGCCTGCAGGAGCTCACAGGCTCAGGAGCGCCTGATGCACGCTCATCCCTGTACGGTGAGCTGAGGTCTCGCAGGACTGTCCTCAGGATGTCGGCGGCAGAGCAGCTGAGGTTTCCCTGCACCAGCAGGAAGTGTTTTCCAACCATCTTCCCCTATTTCTGCCATGCATGCTCAGAAAGTTGTATTTATTTCTTTGGGATGGAGCGGGCTGTGGCATGGGGCAGGTGCTTCCCTCTCAGCTCCCGTTTCTTTGCCAAACTGTCCGCTCATCTCTTCCTTTCCGTGTTTGATTTCCCATGTGGTGAGTGGTGACAATGTATGAGGTGAATTTTGCTGTCCCCAGATGCACTGGTTCCTCATGAGTGAACGGGGACGGACCAGGGAAGCAGCACTTTAGGGCTGGCGTAGGCAGACGGGTGCTGAAGAACCCTGGCGTGCTTAGATCATCCTGCAATGAGGGCTAAACAGCCTGAACTGCTGAAGGCAGCTGTCTGCATTTCGCTGGTGCTGGCTTTGTGCTTCTTTTTGAGATGAAACACTTTGGCAGATGGGATGCTGAAATGGTCTTTCTGTGGTTTCATTTTGAGATTTATTTTATTATTATTATTATTTTGTGAATCATTTGGATTTCAGTGAAATTGCCTTTCACAAAGCAGACTTTTCTACCCCACTGTGCTTTGCTGTGCACACCGAGTGCTGCTCATTTTGGGGGTCAGGAGCGGAAACTCACGGCTTTTCCCTGCAAATGAGCCCAGGTTCCTCCCGTGACAGGGGATGGCAGGAGAGCGTGGGGCAGGAGACGCCCCGAGTCCTGGGTTTGGTCCCAGTGTGGGCAGATGTGCTCCTGCCAGTCCCAGCATGGGGAGGAGAGGGACTGGCTCTTCCCTGTGTGCCTGTGAAGTCCTTCAGAAGCAGTGTGTCAGGGCAGCAGCTGTATTTGGTGTATACGTGATTCTCGCAAGAACAGTACAGAATATTTTAAGGAGTTCCCCAGAAGTACTTTCAAATTAGCTCTCTACTGTACTTTATTGAATGTTGATACCTGTTCAGCAGATAAGGAGTTGGACTTGGTGATCCCCATGGGTCCCTTCCAGCTCGGGGTGTTCCTATTATGTCCCCTTTGCAGTACCCCCATCCACAGGGGCAGCCTCCACAACCTCTTTGCTACATTTTCTCATGCTCCCAGCAGCTGGACAACCTCTTGCCCAGGAGCCTTCTCATCCCACTCCAAAAATACCCCAGTGTGCAAGCCCAGCGGCGCCTGGCAGCGAGGCAGACACCCGTTACACAGGGACAGAGCAGGGCTGGGACAGACACGCGTGGCCTGTGAGAAGGGGTGAGGAGGGGCGCAGATCCAGGCTGGGATGCTGCTGGGGATGCTTCCCGGACACGTACCACCCCACGGCTGCCAGCTGGGTTGTGAAAATGTCCGCGCGCTGATCGTGCCTTGGTTTTGTCGGTAGAGGCTCTGAGCGGCCGGGCTGCATGAGGCGCAGGTGTCAGACCCCAAATCCTCCTCCTGGAGGGGAAGAATGGAAAGCTCTGCTCCTCTTTGCTCTGCTGATATGCAGGGGACCCGCAGACCATGGGCTGTTAGAAGGCAGGGGCTGGTGCTTGTGCTTGCAGGGGGAGGCTTGGCCAGCACTGAGGAGGGATAAAATGATGAAAGGCATAATTCCTGCTAATTATTCTTCACCCCAGCCACTAAATGAAGCTTTTTCGAAGCTAAAGGTGCTTCGCTTGATGTCCCGTCCTCTTTGGTATGGGTTAAGGCTTGGGCTGGGGTATTCTCCATGCAAAACCAGGGACCGGACCTCTGCGGGGGATCCCGGAGCCGGGACACTGGGGGGGAATTTTCTGCCTTAGGAAAGCCATAAATCTTTAAATATCCTGTTTGCACTGTGAGACAGGTTTAGAAGTTTCCAGCTGGGTGCTGAGGTCTCTCTGGACAAGCGTGGGTGGGCGTGAGCGTTATCCCCGCACACAGCAAATCCCCAGGCATGGCTTTTTTAGGACATACCAAAAACGTGGAAAAATGAGGGCTCTTCCCAGCATCTCCAGTGAGCCCTGGCCAGCTGTCCCATCCCTGCTACCGAACCCTCTTTATGGGGCATCCATCCACTTATTTTCGCCTCTTGGCTGCTCCGGAGCAAGTTTCTGCAGCAATGCTCCTCGGCTGGGCTTCACTAGAGGGCGCAGGGATTTTAGGCTAGAAGCGCTCCGAGGTCTGTCGGGGAAAGTTGGCTGCCTTTTCCTCCTTTTTAATCAACTGGAAAGATGCAGAGTTGAACTGGAGGTGACTGGAAGGGGATCCAGACTTGTGTCTGGCTGGGGAAGGATCCGCTGACATCTGGGATTAGGCGGCGTGGAGCGCAGCGGCCGGGGCCCGCCACGCCAGGTTTGCAGCCGGACGGGGCTGGAGCAGCCGGATAGCAAAAGGACAGCTCAAAAGAAGAGCCACAAAAAAAGTCTCAGTCCCCTCAATTCTAAATACTCGCTGTTTTCAGGCTGCCGGCCTCCATGGGAGCTCATTTTCATCGTTAGAGCCCCCTCCTCTGTGCCTTTGCTGAGCATCGCCACTCGGGACGGTTTTGTACAGTGGGACCAGAGGTGTTTGAGGGGCTGCTGTGCTTTTTGTGGGGTACAAGGGGGACCCTGCTGGGCAGGGGTGGGGAAGGACAGGGTTTGCCTCGGGTCAGGAGCCCCAGGTGCCACCTCCATCGGGACAGCACAGCTTCTCTCCCATCCCCTTGCACACACTCAGACACGTCTCCCTGAGCCTCGCTGCCCTTTCCAGGCTAAAAAACAGCCTGCGAAGTGCATGGGGCACCGAAAGCCGCAGCCGCACCGTCTCGCGCCCTCCCCACGGCCCTGCCCTTCATTCATTCCCCCACCCCGTTCATTCCTTCCTCAGCTCTGCGCAGACGTCTGGGGACAGCTGTCTGTCTGTCTGCAGGCACATCTCTCCCTCAGCCTTGCATCTTCTTTCCCTCTCCCATCCCTCCTCCCAGCATCCCGTTTGCGCGCTGCTCTTTCTGCGCCGAGCTCTGCCCTGCTGCGTGGGGTACGATGAGCTTCCCCCGGGGCTCCGCCTGTGCGGCGCGTTATGAAGCAGTTCTTGTCGGGCCTCCGAGGGGACAGAGGTGTTATTTCACCAAACAGACTCCCAGCGAACGATGTGCCTGCGCAATGAGGGGTCGCCGCCAGGAAAATGTTACCTTTCCCTTTGAGTGCTGACTGCGGAGGAAATTCTCACATTTACAGCTCCAGTGCGCTCGGTGCTCATGGAAAGAGGGGGCGGCTTTGGTTTCTCTCCGTTTCTTGTCGGTTTGATAGCTTTGCAGCCCCCCCAGGAACCGGCCACCGGTGGAGGCTTGCAGCTCGCTCCTTGGGAGCTTGCTTTAATTTGATTTTCCCGGAGGCCTGGCATGTGGCGGTGCGTGCGTGCATGCCGCCGTGTGTGGAGGTTAATAAAAAATAAACAAACAGCACTTTTTCCTCCGGTGCACTCTGGGAGGGATGCGGCGGGGATGCCGAATGAAAGCGCGTGCTGTGGGCTGTGCTGGGGGGGGCCAGGGGACATTCCTGGCATATCTGAACTCCTCGTGCAACACGCGGGCTCCGGTCCCAAACTGGAGGAAGGAGCCGTTAGCATCGGGGGCCTGGGGAGGCCCCGCTCCCGTGCAGTGTTTACTCACAGAGCTGAAATTATTAGCGTCTGCTGACATCAGTTTTTAGCCTGCTCTCCCAAGGAAATGAGCCGTGTGCGATCGGAGCCTCTGCATGCGTGCGTGCCTCTTTTCCCCAATAGTGCTTGAACCCCGCCTAAGTTCAGCTGGATTTTGCAGAGATCCTTGAAATTATTTTTTGACTTAATTTTGTGTGTATATTTTAAAAGGGTGGTTGTTAGGAGAGAGAAACTGCCCATGCTTCCTACCGAGAGAAAAGCCTGTGCGTGTGTTTGTGCACAACCAGCCTGTTAGACACTAGAGAATCCCCGTGGAAGAGCTGCATGCGTAGCACCCAGCTCATGGGGTAGGTGTAGCTGGGAACTGGGACACGGAGCTACAGGACCGTGCCTCCCTCCATCCCGCTGCGCATGGGGTGCCTCGTTTCCTCCTATCTCCAGCTCGCTGCTGGAGGGGGACCGTGGGTGCCGGCAGGCATCCACCATCATCAGGCATCCACCAGCTGGTGGCTCCGCATCAGCCCCTTTTGGCAGTTATTTTAGAAATCGGTGACTCTGGAAGATGAATTCTGGATGGTGGCAGTCTGCTTAGCACAGGAGATCCGCGATGTTCATTTTTGTGGGCAAAAAGGAGCTATTAGATCAGGATGTCGGGGCTGCGTAGAAATCTCTGTCCACTCTTTTGTAGATTTTCTCCAAAATCTTCAGCCACGAGGCCCTGGAGAGCTACCTCCCCAAGATCCAGCTGGTGATCAAAGACACCCTCCGGGCCTGGAGCAGCAACCCCGAACCCATCAACGTCTACCACGAGACCCAGAAGCTCACCTTCCGCATGGCCATCCGCGTCCTGCTGGGCTTCCGCATCCCCGACGAGGAGCTCAGCCGCCTCTTCGAGGTCTACCAGCAGTTCGTGGAGAACGTCTTCTCCTTGCCCATGGATCTGCCCTTCAGCGGCTACAGGAGGGTAAGGGCTTGGGGCCAGACCCTCCACAGATGATAACACCACCCTGACACTAGTGGGGCTGTGGGTAATCCCTACTACCCCATGTGTTCTCAGCGGGATGTCTCTCACGCTCCCATGCCTAGAAGCAGGTCCGCTTTGGGCTACAAAGTGCAGTTTGGGTGGAGTGGAGAGGGAGATGCATTTGGAGGATTTCAGAGGGCTAGATGCTCTGTGGTTCGGTGCAATGGGGAATATGGATGGGATTTGCTCGGATTTAATGGGTGATTTTGGTTGATTTTTTTTTGATTGTGGGAGTCTTCTGCTACCACTGCCCTGCCTGTCCACAGGGCAAAACACGTCAGTGGCCCGTCTAATTCTAAGAACTCTTCTAGCTCTTCTATGCAGAAGATTCTTCTATGCAAAGATGCAATGTGAAAACCTAACAAAATGCACTGACGATTTTCTTTTTTCCCCTGGGGAATTTTGGAAACTGAAACACATTTTTAAAAATTAATTTTTGGCTCTATCACTACAGATTTTGTTATTGCTCTTTGACAGCCCCAAAGTACTTGCAACAGCAGGTTAGCTCAGTGCAGCTGCACGCGGGGATTGCTTTAGTGAGGCCCATTCTGCTCCCAGGAAGAGGATCCTGTTGGATGAATTGGCTTTCCTTTGAGAGATGATTTTCCCAAGGAATGCCGTATATCCCAGGGAGAGAGGGAATTCTGTGAACTGCTGCAGCACTGGCGATCCCACATCACGCCGGCCATTCGCACCGCGGTGCCAATTACCCTTGCCTGCAATCTCCTGTGCTTGGGGCTTGCTCCTCCTGGCTGGGGAAAGACTCCAGCATTTTTATACTCCTCTCTGAGCACCTGCAACTGCAGTTTGATTTTCTGAGCACATCTCCATCTCTGGGGATGCTGGCAGCCCTAGGGCAGGGCGAGGATGGAGGTGCTGCCCTGCAGGGTCTGACGGTTCCTGCTGCTTCGCAGGGCATCCGGGCACGTGAGACGCTGCAGAAGGGGCTGGAGAAAGCCATCCAGGAGAAACTGCAGAACACGCAGGGCAAGGACTATGCTGACGCACTGGACATCCTGATAGAGAGCGGCAAGGAGCACGGCAAGGAGCTCACCATGCAGGAGCTGAAGGTAAAGGTCCTCCCGCCACCACCTGGCTGTGCTCAGGACAGGGGCTCTGTGGGAAGCAAGGTGTGAGCTGGTGCAGAGTGGATTTTTTGATGCAGAGCTGGGATGGTTTTTCAGAGCTGGGGGTCCCTGATGTGTTGCTGGAGCTGCAGGTGGGTCCTGCCCTGGTGTTGCATGGTGCCAACAAGAGAGTTGCTTTCCTGCAGGCTGTATTTATTTGGAGATCACACCCATTCCTTGCTAAAAAGTGTTTCTAGGGAATACCAAAAGACCATGCAAGCTTGCTGAAGCTTTTAGCCTTGACCAGCCTCAACCCCGCAGCTGGTGCAGTTTTCTGATGTCTCCTCTGCAGCGTGTGTGAGCCCTTGGCAGGTTATTACGCATGGCAGGCTCATGGCATAATGACTTGTCATAGAATCACAGAATCACAGCATGGTTGGGTTAGAAGGAACCTCACAGCCCCCCAGCCCCAACCCCTGCCGGGGGCTGGCTGCCACCCCCCTGGTCAGGCTGCCCAGGGCCCACCCAGCCTGGCCTGGAGCACCCCCAGGGACGGGGCACCCACAGCTGCTCTGGGCAGCCTGGGCCAGGGCCTCAGCGCCTCTGGGTACAGAATTTCCTCCTCCCATCTGACCCAAATCTCCCCTCTTTTAGCTCAAAACCATTCCCCCTGTCCTGTCCCTGTCTGCCCGTGCACGCAGTTGCTCTCCCCCTGGCTCTCAGCCCCCTTCAGGCACTGAAGGCCGCAGTGAGGTCTCCCCGAGCCTCCTCTTCCCCAGGCTGAACACCCCCAGCCCCCTCAGCCTGTCTCCATGGCAGAGGTGCTGCAGCCTCTGGGCATCCCCCTGGCCTCCTCTGGCCCTGTTCCAAATGTCCCCCTGAGATGGAAAGGGAACAATACCCTATTGCCAGCTGCTATGGCCACGTGGGTCTGTCCGTCCGTCTGCCCCTTCTGCCTCTCACCCGTTTTCACCATCACCTCTCAGGACGGCACCCTGGAGCTCATCTTCGCCGCCTACGCCACCACAGCCAGCGCCAGCACCTCTCTGATCATGCAGTTGCTCAAACACCCGCGGGTGCTGGAGAAGCTGCGGGAGGAGCTGCGCAGCAAGGGCATCCTGCACAACGGCTGCATCTGCGAGGGCTCCCTGCGGCTCGACAACATCAACAGCCTCCACTACCTGGACTGCGTCATCAAGGAGGTGCTTCGCCTCTTCACCCCCATCTCCGGCGGGTACCGGACGGTGCTGCAGACCTTCGAGCTGGATGTGAGTATTGCCTTGGCTGAGGGGTGCTGCTGCACAGTGACCTCCCCCAAAAAGTGGTCTGTGTCTTGTGCTAAGGGGGCTGGAGACTTGTTTAGGTGAGAGGTGGGGAGGATGGATTGAGTCCTGCTGGTGGCGGTGGGTGGGAGTGCTGCAGACTCAGGGAGTGCGCAGGGATAATGGAAGAGTTGCACTTGGGCTGACAAAGAGGGGAGAGCCACGATGCTTCCATGCGCAACCTGGGACAATGGTGTCAAAATCAGAGCTAGGATGTGATAAGGGAAATGTTGACTGAAACAGGTGACAGCCGCCTTCCTCACTGCAAGGGCTGGGATTTACTTCCAGCACTACAAAGCCTAGAGACAGTGCCATAAATGGGGTTGGAAGACTTTTAAAGCGCTCAGAGGATGAGAAATCCGCCCTGTTCACGCCACTCAGGCCCTGATGTGAGCGTTGTGCTTGGAGGGTGCCAGCAAGCAGCAGGCAAGCACCATGGGGCTGCTGGTAGGCGGCTCATGTGAGTGACCAGGAAGCAAATAAATAGGGATGGAAGCAGGGGTTAACCCAGGACAGTTGGAACTAGATGATCTTTAAGGTCCCTTGCAACCCAAGCCATCCTATGATTCCCATCTCCCAGCACTTTGCACTGCAATCTCTTTTTTTTTTTTTTTATAAATCTTATTAATGACCCCAAAGAAAAGGGCAAAAAGCATTTTGTCCAGGGAGCAAAGTTGTCCTCCTGCTTCCTCTTTCCATGCAGCACCACTGACCCTCTCTGCTCTTCTCCCCCTCTGCTCCCCTCTCCTTCGCAGGGTTTCCAGATCCCCAAGGGCTGGAGTGTGATGTACAGCATCCGGGACACCCACGACACCGCTCCTGTCTTCAAGGACGTGGATGTCTTCGACCCCGACCGCTTCGGGCAGGGCCGCAGCGAGGACAAGGAGGGCAGGTTCCACTACCTCCCCTTCGGAGGGGGCGTACGGACCTGTCTGGGCAAGCACTTGGCCAAGCTCTTCCTCAAGGCACTGGCCATCGAGCTGGCCAGCACCAGCCGCTTCGAGCTGGCCACCAGGACTTTCCCCAAAATCACTTTGGTGCCCGTGGTCCACCCGGTCGATGGACTCAAGGTCAAATTCTTCGGACTGGATTCCAACCAGAACGAGATCCTGACGGGGACGGACGTCATGCTGGGGGCCACCGTGTAGAGCCTGCCAGAGATGGGGACGGAGGGGTGGGGTGGGGACAAGGGGACGAACAGGAGGGGAGAGGAACGAGGAGCTTCTCCGCGACGCTCGCTTGGCAGAGCCTCCGGGTCGGGACTGCTTCCTCCACTGGCGAAGCTGCCAAAACCCTTCTGCTCTGGGCGTGGAGGAGGCTGGGGCAGCATTATGCCCCTTGCTTCCTTCGGGAAGAGGAAGAGTTGTGAATCCCGAGTAGAACTGGGACTGTCTGACCATACACAGTATCTAAATATTATAAATATATATATATAAATATCTATAAAACACTTCTGCTGTGAGGAGGAGCGCTGCAAAGCCCCGATGGTGGGGAAGGTTTGGGAACCAGCCAGCGGTCTGGTGGCCTGGCGCGGCCCTCGGGTGGCCACCGAGCTTGTTTTTAACAGTGTTAAATTAGCTGGTGATAACAGTGTTTTATTTTTTATGTTTTTTGTTTGTTTCGTTTGGTTGTGTTTTTTTTTTTTTTTTGTTTGTTTGTTTCGGGGCTCTGGGGGCTGCCCTGGGTGAGTGATGCCCATTCCCATCCCACCCCCTGGGCAGGTTTGGGGGGGTGCTACCGTTTCGCCTCCGCTGCGGGACCAAAAAACCCTGTGGTGCCTTGTCCGGGGCTGAGCCGTCTCTCCACGGCCTCGGATGAGTGTGTTTTTGCATTTTGCAAAATGCGTCTTGCATATGGGGCTCTGGGGTGCAGAGGGGGGCTCCTTTTTTTTCTCGTTGAGTTTCCTGCTGCTGCTACACATCCTGTGCGCACCCACTCCCCCTCACCGGCTCCTTCACTGCTCAGAGGCACCCATTTGGGGGCATTTCGGTGCCTTTGCTCTCCCTCAGGGTGCAGGCACTTTGGGTGCACCCTCTTCCACGGGAGGCATTTTTGCATTAAAGGTGATCTCTATAAATAAGCCAACGTCCGCATCGTTTGTCTCGTGTCTGGGTTGTGGTTGCCGATGGGAGAGCTCAGCAGGAAGGAGAGAGGGGCCATGCCAAAAGCATCTTCAGCACAAGGTATCCTGAGTTTCATTTGCTGGGTGGGTTGATCTTATTTTGATTTGATTTTTTTTTTTTTGCATGCAAAAAGCTTCCAGGTGGAGTGTGAGGCAGGCGGGTTGTGTTGAAAGCAGACCTGGCCTCGTGTGTGGGTGCAGAGCAAAGGCACCCCGAGTGCCCTGGCTGGCACCATACTGGGAGATCCTGCTGGGATTTTAGGAATCTCATCTTAGGGAAGCTGCATGCGGCACCACTCTCTCCCATCTCCTCCTCCTGAGGTAAGGACGAGGACTATAGTGTGGTGGGAACAGATCTCACGCTGGGGTGGGCAGCTTGGCTTTCTGCTTTAAAGGTGTCCAGATAAGTCGGAGGGGCTGAAATAGGAAGGACGAGGGGGCAAGATGTTGCTTACCAGGTTGCTTTGCAGGTTGTGCTCTTGTCGGGTGGGCGCCTCGTTGGAAGGTCGAAGGACGTGTGGGTGAGCGATGGTGATGGCTGCCTGTGCCAGCCCGTCGTCTGGTGGGGCAAGGAGCAGGGAGGCAGTGTTTTAGTCAGGGGAAGCACTCGAGGTCAGGTCAGCTAAGCTGCCAGGAACCCCCAGGAGCACCCCAGCGGATGGTCTCCACTCACACACAACTGGATTTTCAGGTGGATTTAACCCAAAATAAAGCTCCCATTCCTCTAAGGGATGCTGTTGAGCTCCAGATGCCTTCTGGTCGGTAAGCAATGTGCCAAACCCAAGAGGGAGGTCTCAGAGCTACCCTGGCACTGTGTCCCTGGAGCAGAGGCTCAGTCAGTCTGCCAGCCTGGAAGTTCTAAGCAAAGCACCATCGGCTTGCGTACTGGTGGGATTTCAAGAATTTTCATTGTCCCTGATGGAGATGGAGAGAAAAGGGGCTTAACTGCAACCGGAATCCCGATGGGAAGCAAGGGAGAACGTAACCTGAATGCAGTTGGAACAGGTGAGTCTCCAAACAAAACAAGTGTTTGGGGAGAGGTTCGTGCCATGCGGGGGTCATCGTCCATGGTGTTGGCTGATGATGAACACTCACGGGGCACAGGGATGGAGCAGCAGGTGGAGGACGCAGGGCAAAAACCCGCGGCCAGGAGCTCCCTATTTCCATCTGAGACCTGTTAGGGGGGAAAACTGACTGAGGGAGACAGGAGGGGAAAAATGGGGAAAGCTGGAGAGGCAATGGCCAACAAGGTCCAGAGGTCTGCTTAGTGCTCACCGGTGGTTTCACGAGCGGGGTGAATTTTGGGGTGAATGTCCTAAGGGGCTTGGTGCCACACGCGCTCGTGAGCAGCCAGCGAAGGGCTTTGCTAAGTCGTGATCTCAGCCTCCAACGTCGTTAAAAAACCAAACATGATTTCGAGTGAGTGGTTGACTGGAGAGCGGTGATGTCAGAGGCATACATGCATTATATACATAGGTTTACATCATGTGTGTACGTAATGTTTGTGTGTGTGAGGATTTAATCCAGGCATAAGTAAGTCATGCTTTTGTTTTACCATTCCTAACTAATATAACTTGACTAAAAATGTTGCTGCAGTGGGTTTGCAGAATAAAGCACTTTGAATCTCAGAATTGTTTGTGTCTTTTTTTTTTTTTTTTCTTAGCACAGTCCAATTCACTATAATGTTATTTTATACACAAAAAAATTTTTTGGTCTGTCTTTATAAACTATTATAAGTACTATTTTTGTTATAATTCAAAATAGATATTTAGTATAAAGTTTTGCTGTTAAATATTTGTTATTTAGTAAAATATAATTTTTTTCTCTTTATTGTAAACATGGTCTGGAAAAATATTAATATGTTTTATCACAGTTGTTTTTAATATTAAAAAAAAAGAAAAAAGCACTTGTGGGGTTTTTCATTATGAAATTGGTGCCGTGTGAACGTGTGTTTCAGTCATGTGGTTTTTAATATGTATATAATATCATGTGTTGCATATTAAAATGAATGTTGTGTATTTTGTGATCTTAAAAAAAAAAAAAAAAAATCCATGTGGCTATTTTATAGACTTCCATAATAAAAAGAGTTGGATCTCCCAGCCTTTTGTTTCATCTCCATCTGCATTTCCTCTCAAAGGGCTTGTGGACTCCTGGTTTGGGGTCCTAGGGCGATGCCGTGTCCTCGTGCTTAGTGCACCCCAAAAGTGGGGATTTGCACCAATCCAGGGAGAAATCAGTCTCCATGGCCAAGCTGTGGAAAATTCCCCTTCAACATAAAAAAAAAAAAAAAAGACTTTTTTAAGGGGAGGAGGACAAACGCTGAACCAAGTTGCCCAGAGACGTGAAGTCTCCATGCCTGGAGATGCTCAGAGCGCAACAGGACACGGTCCAAGCACTCTGCCCCTGTTCCAAGGCCCCTCAGGGGCCCCTCAGGTTTGGTGAGCCCCAGAACACCCATTTTCTGCTCAAAGCTTCTGCTTTTCCCCAGTGAGAGGTGCAGGCTGGGCAAAACCAAGCGGAAGAGGACCCTGTTTGGGTCTATCGACTGCTTGGGGAGCTGGCTCCTCCGCAAAACCATCCCCCAGGGTCCTCTGTGAGCAGCACTTGCTTTGCATCTCCTAGACTCCAAAAGCTTTAGGACTTCTTGGGTGGTGGCACAAAGTGCTCTGCATGAGCTGTGAAACCCAAACCTCCTGGTGGGGGTGGGAGCTGCACCTGTCCCGGGGCGGAGCTGGGTGGGTCGGGCGCACCCAGCGAGTCCTTAAGCGATGATTGAAGCAGTTACCTTCTGGCTGTGCTCACTTCTTCCCATAAAAGAGCTCTGATAGTGCTGCGGTGGAAAACAGGGTGCTGCTTCTGGATGAGCCCTTGCTGTGGCAGCGCTCAAAAGCGAGTGAGAGCTGGAGGAATGAAGAGAACCCTCTGCAGGTGGCTGGAAAACATGACTGCGCGGCTCCAGCCTGGGTCCCTCGGCTGCAGCCAGAGGCTCTGTCCCGTGCTCTTTGCTGCTGTGTTTCGCCAGCAGTAGCCTTGCTGTGTCTGTCTGGGTTGTTGCCAGCTGTGACCGTGCGGTTGTGCTCGTCCTGTCCCCTCCCGAGCTGAGGGGATGATGTGTCACCTCTGTTCCCTTCCAACCCATGATGCAGTTGTAACACCCGTCTGCCACCTATTTAATAGCAGGGAAGGTCACTTCCTTCCAGTCTTTTCTCTTTGGGATTTCTTCACCAATTTCCCCTAGCATTTATTTATTCATCTAATTTCTTAAATTCGTGGCTTCAGCAAGGAGCTGCAGCACCCTGGGGGGCTGAGCCATGCTCCTGGTGCCACCTGTTCTTCTCCAGGACCCAGCCTCACCTTACTTGCTGTGCTTTACCTTCAGCTGAACTCTTGGAAAGTTTCCTTTTAAAAGTTGTGTTTGAGTGTAGAAAAGGGATGTGTGTGTATGCATATGTAGTGGATTTTTTTTTTTTCTTGTATCTTTTTTCACCCCCCTTTCTCAGCACAGCCACAGAGAAGCATCTTTTGCAAAATGCCCTGGGATGCTGGAGAAGGCTGCTCCCCTTGCTCTGCCTGAAGCTTGGCTTCAATTTGGGAGTCAGGAGCAGCTGGGGTGCTCCGGTCTTTTCCAGGGTATGGTGAGTTAAAACGGGCAGCGTGAAGCATTAGAGTGCAACTGGAATAATGCCTACAGGAATTATTGCAAAAAGGAGAGGTGGGGGGAAGTGGTGGGTGTCCAGATGGTGTGGGCAGCTTCTTGGCATCTCTTTCTCCCAGGTAACCTTAGGAGCCCTCAGCTCTGGTCTCTGCTGGCTCTTCCTGGGGTTCCTAGGTCTTCTCCCCACATGCCCCTTGTGCTGGAGGCTTCAGACACCAGTTTTAGGTACTTCTGCTGAAATAGTGAGGTTGATATGCTGTGTGCAGCATTCTCCTGCCAGCCTCTGAGTAGAAACTGGCTGAGAGCCCCAAATACAATTTCTACTACCTCTTCCTAAACGTTGTGATAGTAAATCGTAGTGCCTGGATATCCTTGCTATTTTATAAGTGTCCAATCTTTACATTTGAAAATGATCGACTGTAACAGCTAAGGGGGTGTGAAGTGATTGAACAGCAAATGGCTTTCTGGCAAATATTTCTTTCTGAAGGTCTCCCTCTCACTTGCATGGGAGAGATTTCCAATTTACCCCAGATGGAAATGAAAACTTTCCTCTACAACAGGCGATTATGCTCAAATTCTGATTTGTAGCATCTTCCAGACAGTTGATTAAACTGCTGATGTGCAATTTTGACACGATAAAATAGAAATAATAAAAGTTTGTGTGAAAAAATGTGAGAAAGCGAAGGGCAGGGAAGCTGTGAGGCTGCCTCGGGTCTCCAGTGTCTGAGAGTGGATTTTCCTCTAAACAACCTCCGTGTCAGAGACGCAAACTGTGGGATGAACTGTGGGTGTAGCTCACGCAGCTCTGTAAGGCTTCTGGCTGGTTCCCACTGGGTGGTTTGAGGGGGTTGCTGAGTTCATCGGTCAAAATGTGGTCTTTCCACAGTGGCTTGAGCTTCCCAGGGACAAGCAAGATCAGACGGGATGAGTGGCAGCACACTTGGGAACGTGTATTTTATTCTCTTCAGCCTCATTTTCCCTAGTGGAAAAGAGCTCAGATTGCACAGTTCTGTCTCAATAGCACAACTTCTGGTGTTTCCTTCGTTAATCATTTTCCCTTTTAAATTGTTAGAGGAATACTTCTGCATCCCAACTTACATGGGGTTAAAGTTGAACATGCCCCTGAATGTCTCACTGATTCTGGGTAGTATGGGCTGCAAAAAAAACAAACAAACAAAAAAAAACCATTTCCTAAGTGTTGCAGGCAGCAGCTTGAACAGTCAGATCACTCACACTGCGAGTATATCTTTTTCATGGTCTAAGACCAGCATCCAGACGACCTTACCTGTGTCGTCCAGGTCACGTTACCATTTTCTGTCCTGCTCCAACACTCAGTAAAGTCAATGCTCGTCTTTCTTGTGACTGTGTTGGAAGCTGGATCTGGCTTTTATATGCTTTTCAACATTATAAATATAGATGGAATATATATGTATATTTGTTCTGAAGTATCGTGTTTGACCGTTTGTTATGGCATGAACAGTTCCTCTTTCAGTGTAATGAACACAATTTTATCTGGCATAAGAGCTGTGTTTAGTCTACATTCACGTATAGCTTTTCCTTTAACAATATTTGTCTAATCATGGCTACACAGATTCATTTTGCTCAGCAGGGAAAGGTTGTTTTTTGGATGTGCTTGCGTGTGGCGGTGGTGGGTCGCGCTGAGCAAACCCAAACAGCCACCGATGTTCTCCTTGGGTGCTCACAAAATGTGAGAGCTGCCTCGGCACTCCACCTTGACTCGGCACTCTACCTGACTCTGGGCATGGCCAGCAGCATGTACCAAGGGAAAGGCTGAAAGAAGCAGGGCAGGCGTAGATTGAGCATTTTTCCTGGCTAACCCTCAAGTGCTGGTTATGGGTTGGGTAGGGAGGTCCTGGCCTGCTGGAGCACCAGGGTTATTCTGTGGTCTCCAGTGAAAATGCTCTCCATCTGTTGGCTCCGTCAGTTGGATTTGTCCTCTCCTGGAGCTCTTTCAAAGCAGATCTCTCTCTCTCTTTTGGTGTTGTGTTCTGTAAAGCATTGTATGGAAGGATGGATATGGGATAGGAAGGTGAGGGAATGATGATGGCCAACAAGGTGATGACCTGCAGCAACTGGCCGACTCCAAGGGCTGGGCTGCAGACCACCAAAGTGCAGAGCCTGGTCCCAGGCTCGGAGGTGGATGTCCTCCTATCATGTTATGGGGCTGGGTATGGAGGTGTGTGAAGTCAGGAAAACTCAGTTGCAGGATGTGGTCTTCTTCAAAAAGAAGCAAGTGGAAATTTAGAGAAATGGAGTCCAGCATGTCGCTTGCAGACTGTGTGCACCAAGTTCCCCTGAAATCAAACCAAAATAGTGGAAAATGGGACCCTATGGCAGCAGCGACCGGCCTGAAGCCCTGCCTCTGGTCTGAGCCCACCAACATCTTGTACAGAAGTTTATTTAAAAACAGAATCCCTTGAGTACTAGAATTGTTTTTGCAGGAGCCTCATTAAGACAGACATTATTGCATCTATTAATAAAGCAGAACATTTCCTCTGCTGGATGCTAACCGCTGGTGTACACACTGCATGGGGCAGTGCAGAGGCCTTGTGGGCAAATCTGAACTAAATGAATTAAAGTGTCAAGTTGCTCAGAAGTTTAACCAGTGTTTGCTTGGAGAAAGGCAGAGCAAATGGAGCCTGAAGGACCAGAGGGTCATCCTCCTGATGAAGCTGATCTCCTGGGTAAAGTCAGTAAGTCCCCCCCGATACAGCAAGTCCCCTTGAGATCGGTTATTTGGGGTTTACAAGACTTGTGCTGCTGGACGTGTCTGAATCACCCAGCAGAGTTCCAGCAAGCATGCCTCCAACTGCCAGTGCAGAGGCAGCTGAGAGACTCCAAGGAGTAATTCCTTGGAGCAGAGAATGCTGTGAGGGTTTTTCCCATCCTGACTTCATCATCTCTGCACATTTGCATGCTTCCTGCCTGCCCCACACATAGAGCATGCACGGGACTTGTGCCCCACCTGCCAGGATCTGGCCAGGTCTTACCGAGCTGCTTAGTGCCCCAGTTTCCCTCCCTGTCCTGTGGAATGTCCCAGCAGTTCTCTGCTCCTGCAGGTGCTCATCTGCGGGGGATGGAGCAGGGCTTGGAAGAGGCAAAAACACTAATTCCCAGCAACACTTTGTGATCAAGCCTTCTCTTACCCTAAGTGCGTTAACATCCCTCTCTGGCAACCACTGACTCTCCAAGTCAATGGAATGTTATTTAGGTGTTGTGATCCTGAACCCAAAATTGAACTCAAAATCTGTAAGACCGAGTGGGGTTTGTTTCTACTTTCAAGCTAAGAAAATTCTTGAGGGGGGGGGGGGGG
>VXAV01011243.1:45366-155534 GCA_013399715.1 Alectura lathami | reverse complement strand
TGGGGGGGGGGGGGGGAAGTGTGTTTAAGCCCCTTCTAAGCTTGTTCAATGAGCTTTTTATTTATATTAACCTATTCACAATCTGCATTTGAGATTTCATCACATAACTTTCTATTTAAAATGTACAAAAGAGCAGATCAATAGGTTTCAAGCTGAGGCTGAAGAACTTGCAGTCAGTTTTCCTCAGCGCTTCTGAAGAGAGGCAGCACAGCAGAAAGAAAAGCAACGTGCCCTCAAGTCCAGAATCGCTAGGAGCTAACATTAATTTCCTATCATTTATGGGGTACCATAATTCATCTTCTAGACATGCTCATCTGGTCTCGTCTCTTGGCTGGAATCATCCCTGTGCTACAGGTGAGCAAGAAGCCACGCCGTGCTAGGACATAACGTAAGGGTCTCCGAGGATTTTATGCAAAGCACAAGTTATGGGAATTTCACTCAAGTGAGGTAAGTCCCTAAAAACTTTTTTATTGAGCAATATTGAAGTAAGAGAAAATAATCCAGTGGACTGATGGGTGGGGAAGATGCGAAGTTGTATTGAAGAGGGTTCCTGTGTCCAGCAGAAATGATTCATCGCCGCTGGTTTATGGATGGCACAACTCCACGGGGGTGTTGTGATTGCTTAAATCTCAGCCACACTCAGTAAATCTGACTTGCTCACAACCTTAGACTGGAACTGGGCAAGAACAACTGTCGCCTTTGGCTTTGTATCCTCCCTCCCAAAAATCCCCTCAGTCTTAAACTGCCCCCACGGCAATGAAGTTCTCTGATGTGCATGAAGCAAAACCCAGAGATAAGACCAAAACTATTTTTTTTTTTTTTGGTAATACATATGTATTTGCAAGCTGGTTTGGGTAATTTCTCTTTGCTATCTGGGAAAAGAGAAGTGGCCTTGTTCACTTCTGCAATGTAGCTGCTCCCTCCGGGTGTTCGTGGGGCCGTCAGCTCCATGGGAGTGAGAAGCTCATCTTCAGTGCTGCTAGCTTCTGAAGCAGCCACTGTTTTACCTCAAATAGCAGAAATCTGTGTTTTGGCTAAACTAGTTAGGATTATACTCTGCAAATGTCCAATGGTCAGGTTTATCTTATTTTAAATAGCTTTTCCCTATTTTCTGTTCTGTTTTCTTAGCAGAAAGAGGAATAATTCTGAATCTCCAGTGGGTTCCCTGGGCCAGTCTCACCTGAGCATCACACTGTGTTTTGGAGGCGCCTGGGAAATGATGAAGGGTTTTGTTACCACTTGGGCAGTCTGCTCTTGAAAGAACTGCTGTCACAGAAAATTAGTGAGATGGTTTTATTAAATCAACCACGTGCAGGAGCAGACTGGGGAAGGAGTCTCTGCCAACTTTCACAGATTTCTCCATTCATCAAGTTTATGGCCAAAAGGGAACGTTAGATCATCCTGTCTCATCTACAAAACATAGCCCTTAAATTTCATTTTTTACATGTAGTGTGTCCTGCCACGTGAATTCAGGATGTCTTCCAGGAAAGCATCCCATCTTGAAGAAGTTAGGTGGTGTGAATCCTCCGCTTCCCTCGGTGGTTTGCTTGCGTAGTCACCCTTGCTGTTTATTTCCACTTCCTCTGACAGTCAGCTGTTAATTCTTGTTCTGCCTCTCACCACCAGGTGAAAGAGCCCTTTAGGACCCAGGTCTTCCTCCTCATGAAAAGGTTTAGGTGACATAATCAAATCAGCTCTTGGGCTTCTCTTTTGATAAGCTAAGCAGAAATTAGTGAGCTGAGGGACTCTTGCTGCAAGGTTTCTGCCTCCAAATCACTTCTCTGTGTGTCTTCCCACAACAATTTATTTATGCATCCACTTTTTAAAAATATGGGACACAAAAGCTGCCCGGAATTCCCTAATCTGCCTTGTTGGTGGAGAAATCACCAAGAAGAACACATTTCCTTTAGAAATGTCCGCATTCATAGGTCACTATGGTTTGTTGTTTTTTTTTTTTTTTTTTCCCCCTTTTCTCTTACAACTTTATAATAGGACTCACCACTGGATAACTCTGCCCCTTTGGCCCTCAGATCCCTGCTGGAACAGCTGTTCCTCTCCTTATGGGTGAAGACGGATTTTGCCAAACCTGGCTTATTTCTCAGAGTTATCAGAGGAGAAGAAAAATGGAAAGAGACTGGGCTTGATTCACCCGGGCCAGTGGAAATCCAGGAGAGAATGGGTGAGAAGATGCTACTGCACAGAACCTGCACGGACTCATCAGAAATGGCTTTCTGGCAGGTCATGAATTCCTCTTTTTTCCCTAAGGAAAGCTCTGCAGGCTTTCCTGTGCTGTGACCTTGCTCCCGTGCTTGGCAAGGATTACAGTAGCACAGGTTAAACTCAGCAGTGTGGGTGAGCACAATGATGACGGAACGGTTTAAGCTTTGTCTTGTTCTTGCACATAGAGATGACCTGGCAGGGTCAACACATCCCACTGGGAGCGATGGAAAGCAGCAGGCATCTGGGGATGGCCGTGGTGTACAGAGGAGCTCTGCGGCGGGTCTGGTGGCCGGGGCAGGTTCATGGGCCGGGTGGTTGCTCTATTAAAAGACAGGGGAAACCAGACATCAGAGGTGGCCAGCCCTCGGGGCAGACACCCAAACAAAGCCGGTGTGTGGTGTGGCTTCCACGGCCCCAAAATACCAGCTGGGCTCTCCAGGCTGCCCAGTTCGGAAGTGCTGGCTGTCCCTGCAGCGTGACCATGAGGCGTGCTCTCACTCTGCAGTTTGTGGTTTATTTACTCTCTGGGTGCTACTGGGGAGCTGGGAAAATATCCCAGGGCTGGCTGAGCAGTGTAGTTGGAAAAAGAAGGGCATGTGGGCTCTACGTTTTTTCATGAATCTCCAGTATGGGAAAGGCTCAGCCTCAGGAGTTAATGTCAGTGGTGAAGCCAAATATCTCATTTATGAAGGGCACCTATGCCTCGGAAGTTCCTGTCAGGACACTGAAAGCTGCAGGGGAGAATCTGAATGCAGCCTCTTCCTATATATGTCAGATGCACTGGAGCCTTGTCCTGCGCATTGCATGGCCATGCAGAGGGTCCCCTTTGGTCACTTTGGTGGAGCAAAACCATTAATTGCATTTTGTACTGCTGTAAGGAAAACTGAAACCCAGCTAATCAGCCTGGCCTCAGTGTTCCTAAGCGTAACTGCTGAATGAAATGCTCTGCTGAAGAGCTTGGCACTAGATTGAAATAGCATGGGCTATTGCAGGTATGGTAATGCAAGGACAGTATGTGCAGATGCAACCTCCAGGGAAAAAAAAGTGCACAAACTTCTAATTTCCCTGTTTTGTTTTTATTATTTCCAGCGAAGTTTTCCTTGGGCCAGCCCTGCTGCAGGCAGCATTTTGCAGGGGAGAAACCAAGGTGCAGCTGGCATGCAAACACCTGCCTGAAGTGGGTGATCATGGACCTGAGCCCAACTGGATGCACATGGAACTTTTTTCCAGCAGATCAAGATGGACCTGGGGCCACTCAGCCCTGTGCAATGCTGGGAGCCAGTGCTGGTAAAACCCTGCCCTGCCTCAGTACCTCAGAGGTGCTCAGGCACAGTCAGCACCCTTGGGGAATCCATTTGGTGCTCAGTGCTCGTGGTCTCACGCAGCACAGCAGCCCTGTTCAGGTGGCCTCGTTGGCTACCTGCTCTCCATCTTAGAGCTGTGGTTAGGCACGGGGCTGTGTTCACCCACCTGCAGCTGAGCACACAAGCTCTGACACCCAATACAGCTCTCAGCTCCAAGCTGGGATCTTCCTTCCCAAATACCTTCTCTGTATGTGGTTGTCTTGGATGCCGGAGGTGTTGGTGATTCCTCTTAGGTCCCATGAGCAGGTTAAAGGGGGATGATGCAGCCAGCCAGCTGGCATCACTGGGGACCAGGGATGCTTTGGTCTTATGCCCAGCCCATATCTCTCTGTCTTCTTGTTCCCACTGGGAAGGAACCTGGCTACTGGTAGCCTCCCGACCTGTTTCTCCTTGCTCAGCCCTGCTGCCAGAACCACCTGTCTGCAAAGTGGACTGTCTGAGGTTTACAACCAGCTGAGCTCCCAGCAGAAAGGGCTGAGGATGGCAGGGAGCAAGGTTCTCCTCACACATCTCTAAGCTGTCTCTGCTAGGGTAGATTTTCTCTTTCCCCACCTTTATTTCCACTTGGGGCAGGGGTTACAAGGGCTCAGCATGGCTGCAACAAATACATCCACCAACGCTTTCCTGGAGCTTGGGGTCCCAACCCAACTGATCTTTTCCTCATGTGCTTGGATTTAAATGCACAAAGAGGCTGTGCTGGGTCTGGACTGTGGGTATGGGTGAAGGCAGACTGCAGAGCTTCTGCTGAGACCTGTGAGCTTGTTACATGGCTGCAAGCTTGTTCTGTACTTCACCAGTGCAGCCTGTGCTTGCACGAGCTTTCCTTCGCTGTTAGTTGTGCATTTGCACGCCTGCTCCCTGCTCAGGAGTTTGGTGCAGGCTGTGCTGTGGGGAGCTGTGTCCTGACACACCTTGCACGCGTACAGCCCGGGTTTGCCGGGGCACACAGACATGCTTGCCCCAGCTGTGCTCAGTGTTACAGGGTGGGGCTGTACCTCAGGATGCATGTGCTGGGGGATATTATTTGCAATGCTCCTCTTGGTGACGCTTTTGGAGATTGCTGGGTGGGATAGGGATGTGTATGTGCCCTAATCCTGTTTGCACCCTTCCGAGAGCCATCAGAGCCAAGGTCCAGCACTGAAAACAGGACAGAAGCATGGTGCTTGGCTGTGCTCTCTTGCTGCCCTCTGCAGGCAACCATCCTTTGTCTGCTACTCCACCAAGCAAATGCAGCTATCCTGCAACTTTGGCCTCCTTGCCACTTTCACCCCCTTGCCGTAGCCGAAAATATCCATGCTCCATTGCAAAGACAGAGGCAATGCAGAGGGTTGCTTTGGGAAGCTGCTTTGGCATGCACAGGCTGCACTTCTGTAGCACGACCAGTCCTGAAGCTTTCTAGTTCCTCCTCTCTGCTCCCTTCTCCATTGGGTAAATCAAGGTTGCAGCCTGCTTGCAGGTCCTCTTCCTGCTCTGCACCATGCTCTCTTCTGGCCCTGGAGCCAGAGCTGGAAACTGGGCTGATCTGGAATAGCTGGCCTTCCATCAGATCCAACCCAGGTCATGGTGAGGATGTCCCTAAGGCTGTCCCTGACACGAAGCAGCAGCACATGGGGTCTCTGGATGCGTTGATCCAGGATATTTGTTAGCACTGGCTCAAGAAGCTGTGATCTGATGGGATCCAGAGGAGGCCCAGACAAAACTCCTCAGGCAGATTGGATTCTGCATGCACTGAGGAAATCCAAACAAAAAAATAAAGGAGAAAAAGAGAAGGAAGAACTTGAAACCACCTCAGTTCTGTAACACTTCATTTTTCAGTTTCTGGGCAGGATTTATATTTGGCATCTAATTAATCTCAAAACACACAAAAATCATGGTGCTTGATAATTCCACTGTGCCTTTTACCTGGGAATTTTGAAACACCTTGTTAGGAAAATGGGACTTTGTAATCATCCCAAGTGCCCAGACGGAAAAATGAAGCTAGGCTGTGTGATTTTGCCAAGGCTACCCAGACAGTCAGTGGCAGAGTTGAGAATGAGGTGATAAAGGTATTTCCCTGTTCACAGAAAATATGAGTTAAAGGAAAGAGAAGTCAGGATCACTGCTGAAACTTCCAGGAGAAAGCCCAGCTCCAGCCCTGTTTGCTGGAGCCGTACGCAGCCTGACACTCCATAACTGTTGCGAAACAGCAGCTGAGTAACATGATAGTGGGTTAACTTGTGGCTGAGCATGGAGCTCGGGAGTCCTGATTGATGGTACCTTGCTCTGACTGCCAGACTCCACGGCTCTTCCTAATGAGAACATAATCTTGCCCGGTACGTGGATGCTGAACACAGTTTTGGTCTCCAGCAGGATGAGGAGGGTTTTGCATCCTGCTTTGTAGGCTCAGGGACTCCACCTTCCAGGATCTGGAGTTCAACGTTTGTTACTAAACATTTGTTGTGTGTGCTGGATTTCCAGAAGCATGGTGCTGTTTTGTGTCTGAGCACCACAGCTCTGCTCAGTGGGACGTGGACCCTTCTCTGTAGTAGCTTGCACTGGCAATATGGGAGGTGGCAGAATTGTCCTGCCTCAGCTTCATGGAGGAGCAGCTGGGTTGGAAGGAGCAGGACCAGGATGGTGAGCTGGCTTTCCAGTCACACACAGACTAAAACCAGCAGGAAATAGCTGGGTTTTAGACCATTGCTTAAAAATGAGAGTTAATGGGATGAGGGAAGCAGCTACACTCTATTGCATATTGGTGAAGGTGAAAAAAAAAAAAAAAAAAAAGCAGGGGAAAAGACAGCCCTCTGGTTAGAGAGCTGGAAGATGTGGTTCAGCTCCTTGCTATGCCTTCCTGTGCGTGTTCCTCTTATTTTGATGCAAGAGGCAGACTGCACACTTGGGCATGCATGGTTGTGTTTGAGCTTTGAACCACCAGGCTGATGGTGGAGAAGACCTGCTCCTCCACACTACTCAGGTCTGCCAATGCCAGCTTTCAGCTGATGGCTGTATTTCAGGTCACTCATTCCCTGACTCATCTTGCCGTTACATTTGCAATGCTCAGGCTGATGCTCAAGGCTGGTGCTGTGAATGGCTGCCTCTGTGTGAGGGATGTTGGAGCTCTGCTCTAATTCGTAAAGATCCTGTGAAGCTGAGCACCTAGGAACCAAAGTGAGATGCCACCGGTGGGAAGAAAATGGTGGATGAGAAGCTTGACACAAGCCAGCAATGTGTACTTGCAGCCTGGAAGGCCAACTGCACCCTGGGCTGCATCAACAGAGGGGTGGCAGCAGGGTGGGGAGGGGATCGTCCCCCTCTGCTCTGCCCTGTGAGCCCCCCCCTGCAGGGCTGCGTCCAGGGCTGGGCCCCCAGCACAGGAGGACGTGGAGCTGCTGGAGCGGGGCCAGAGGAGGCCACGAGGATGCTCAGGGGCTGCAGCTCCTCTGCCATGGAGACAGGCTGAGGGGGCTGGGGGTGTTCAGCCTGGGGAAGAGGAGGCTCGGGGAGACCTCACTGCGGCCTTCAGTGCCTGGAGGGGGCTGAGAGCCAGGGGGAGAGCGACTGTGTGCACGGCAGACAGGGACAGGACAGGGGGAATGGTTTTGAGCTAAAAGAGGGGAGATTTGGGTCAGATGGGAGGAGGAAATTCTGTACTCAGAAGCACTGAGGCCCTGGCCCAGGCTGCCCAGAGCAGCTGTGGGTGCCCCATCCCTGGGGGTGCTCCAGGCCAGGCTGGGTGGGCCCTGGGCAGCCTGATTCTGGGGCTGGCAGTCTGCCCACAGCTAGGGTGTAGGAACTAGGTGATCTCTAAGGTCTCTTCCAACCTAAACCATTCAATGAAATAAGGACTCCCAAAACTTTAAACTTTCCATCTATAAAAGAAGAATGAAGTGAACAGAAAGGAGAGGCAGAGCAAGGAGCATCTCATGGTGGCTGAAATGCTGGATCTGCGCAGTCGGGTCTGAGATTCAGGACAGGCCTGGCACGAAAGGGAGAGGAGGTGCAAATCCTGCGAGCAGCGCCTGCCCCGTGGCTTGCTGGTACCTTCACACAGGTAAGAGGTCATTTGAGCTCCCAGCAGTAAAGGGAGCGCCGATTGGAACCAGATGTCAGGAAGTGCGAGGCACCACGAACGTGTGGCAGGGCCTCCCGGCCATGGCGGCGCAGCCCCTAACACTGGGGTCATTCACGAAGCAATTAGTTGGCATCCTGCGGTTTTGGCCTGTTAAAAACGGGAATCAACCTTCAGGAGCTGACTGGGCCTGCAAGGAGCTTTCCCAGAGCCATGGGAAGTGCTGGCACGGAGAATTTGTGAGCTCTGGGTGGTAGGGGATGGGAGGTGGGAGGAATGAGGCTGCCGTTGACTGTGGGCAGACTCCAGTTGAGTTCAGAGGGCTTTGCTTCAGGCTGAGTGCCATGGTTTGAAAAAAAAAAAAAAAATGGAAAAAAGAGGCCAGGACTTCTACCTCTCATTCAGCTTTCCTGCCAGTACATCCATTACAGCTTCTGTAAGTCACGTCTCTTGTGCTTCTCTTGGGGAGCTGCTGTCTGTTGAACGGTTGAAGGGATCATTTTAAGGTCATGGAGGGTCCGTAGCTGCTTCAGGTCTTTAAAACAGTTTGGGAGAATTTGCTAGGGATATAGCATAAATGATCTGAAAGTTATGGCCAAAGAAGGAATTTCTGGGTAAGATTCTCTTGCCTGGCTTTTGTAGGAGGTCAGGCTGTCTGAATAAATACAGTTCTTTGTGGTCCTGTGACCATGGTATTGAGCTCTATATTTTCCCCTTTGCTGCCATGTGTTCCTCCAGTTTACATTAGCTTCTTCATATGGCATAGAGCCTGTGAGAGTATATTGTCTACAGACTTTCGTATTTACATTCATGCATAAATTTTAAAGAAAACTGAAGAGGAGAGGGGGGACATTTCCAAGCCTGGAAATGCTGCTTTTTTCTTTTTTTTTTTTTTTTTCTACTGCTTATCTTCTCCACTATTTCTGCTCTATAGAAAGCCCCCAGAAAACTCAGGAGACATCTTACAGTAGCCCAGTTTTGCACGCTCTAAGCGGTCAAAGAACCAGCCATTTTTCTGTCTGCATACTGCTCCTCCTGACATAATGTAAATTTTCTCTTAATTTGATTTACTGCAGGAGGGGAAAGGTTGGGGTGCAAAGCCATACATTGCTGGATGTGGGGAAGCATTTTTGCAGGTGAATATTTCGAGAGCTACCAGCTCCACTGACTGCATGCTCACCATTGGGCAGTTGCTGCTGTGGATGAGGAGAAAGGAAGAGGTCCTGGCCACTGCTTTATAGAAGTAGGAGAGCAGCTGCATTAAGCCTTCGTCAGGCTGTTGCAGGGTCTGCAATGTCAATGGATGCTGCTCCAGCCAGCTCAGTAAGCTACAGGATCCACCAGGGCTTGGGGGGAATTTTCTTCTATTGAGTCACAGTTTAGTAGTGCTGTTATGGAAGGCTATCCTCTCAGGAATCATAATGCTGAATAATATTGCATGAAGAGATGGTGGTTATACTGCACGTCACAGGACAACAGCTATGAGAAGCCGGAGCCTGGATCTGCACTCATCCTTGCAGGAGGAGGCTCTTTCCCAGGGTGAGTTCCCAAGGTTTGACACAGGGAATGCGTGTAAGATTTAACGCCATGGCTGATGTCTGCAAGGTGAACGCTTACAGTGAAAGCAGCCCCTCTGCTCGCCTTCTGCACACCTCAGAGCATGTCGCACCTTGGGCGTATGCTCCTCCTCTGACACTTCGCTCCCTGACAGCTGCAGGGAGGTGAGATGATTCCCAGCAGTGGAGATAGGTTACGCTACTTATTGCATTTGCCCTCCTAGGAGGCAGGGATTTGATTGCTCTCCCAGCATCCTTCCTTCCCCTGGTGTGGGAGGTTGCAAACTTTTTATCGTTACGTTGCGTGCTCAGGGCTGGATGTCCGAGTAACAGTGCAGAGCCTTGGGTTTCCTCTGCCTTGCTGTTTGCGCTGCCAGGCCAGCATGCTGTGAAGAGGAGCAAAACGCTTAGGACTGCTGCACAAGACTCCAGCCTTCGGTACCTCTCTTAGGTGTGAGTAGCAATGCAGAGTGCATGGGATGCTGTAGCACCATCCCCATTGCCAAATGCAGAGAGAAAGATTCATTTAGGCTAAATTTAAAAAAAAAAAAAAAAAAAAAAAAAAAAAAAAAGTGGATCCACTCAGATTTTCCAAAATGCTGCATGAGGATACGTGGGTGGGAGTCAGAGAGATGGACTTGGGGTGATATCTGGGAGTGGGAGGGGATCCTTTGCTGCCCTCTGCTTCTCCCAAACCTCACCAAGTAAAAAAAGTCCAAGGGGCTATGGCTTTATAATTGGTCACTTAACGGGATCGGAATGACTTACTAGCTGTTCCTATCTGAACAAAAATAACACCAAAACATTCTAGTTTCTCCCTCCCCTTCCAGGCCTCATGACTTTAAAAGGATTTGTGACAAGCCATGAGCCTTGAGAAAATAAACCATGATGAATTCCCATCCATAGAGACAGCTCTGAAGGTATGTGTCCCCTCCTCCCTGCTCCCTGGAAAACCACAGTCTTGGCCAGAAATGGAAGAGGAGCCATTCATCCCAATTTCCCAAATCATATTGCAAGAAATGGACTCAATCGCTCTTAAATGAGCTCCGTGGGGATTCTGCATCCCCTCACGCGCCACGTTAGCTCTGCGGAGCATGCGGGCTGCCGATGTGCTCGGCACACGCGATGGGAGCACAGCATAGTGCGGCAGGCACGTAACCCAGGAGTGGCTGGGAAGAGGATGGCCTCACCCGCGGGCTAATCACCCTCTGGAAATACCCGACTCCTCTTAGCTCTGTTCCACTGCGATTAGCCTGGGAGAGGGACGTTAAAGCAGAAGACATGGCCTTACCTTTCTCTGAACAGCTAATGGGTTTTGAGTGCCATGCTCAAAGAGATCTTGTAGGAAAGCTGGTATGGCTTGTGGATTTCAGTTAGGACACGTAGGGCACAGAGCCTCATTTGCTCCATGCCTATCCAATGGTGATCTGCAAAAATTTCACTCCCTTGGTGGTCACAAGTGTGTTACCAAAGTAAGCAAGAAGGTTGGCTTCTGCCCCACGCAGCTTTGAGTTATCCGGGAACAAAGCAGATACACATCCGAGGCTCTAAATCGGTCCTGACCGTGGTCTAGGTCCAGGAGAGAAGTTCCCTGACATTTGTGATTTTCCTGCTCCCCACAATGCACCCTCTGAGGCAGCACAGGCAGGAAAATCATAGCTATGTTAGCACAAGGCAGTCTACACACTACATAAAGCTCTGTAGGATGCCTGCAAAAAAATGTGGCTTGAGCTGGCAAGAAGAAGGACATGGTTTTGCATGCAGGGATTGGAAAGGTCATTTTCTCCCTGTCCACCAGATATCATCCATTTGTTTCATTTTGTTGAAAACATTGGTAGAGGTGGGCAAAAAGTGTTCTTGTTGGCAGCGTGGTGCTTAGTCTTTTTCTCATGATAGTATGTAATTGCTAAAATCATGCTGATTTTCTTTCATTGCCCCTTGCAGTTTGGAGTTTTATTTGGACATTAGTGAAAAACTGAAAGCAGAAATGCATTTCTTGGAGTTGAATTCTTGGGGAAAGGTGTAGGGGAAAGAGTTTTTTCAACTCCTTCTCAGAGCAGTTAAAAATTGTCCCTATTTTCAAGATATACTGATAAAAGTTTGGTCCTGCCTTGTCCTGTAGCAGGGCTGAGCAGGGCAGGCAGGGAAGGGGAAGAACCGTGCAGCCATGAAGTGCACTGGGAAATTCTCTTGTGATGGATGGGGAACGATGACACATCAAAAGAGATGGGGAGAAGCAAGCCCTATGATATCAAACACATGGCAAGATGAACCACCTACTGTTTAATGAGAGAATTAGGACACATGAATGCTTTTTCTCAGGCTACCTCAATCTGTTTCTAATCCTGGCCTAGGGAAGAGTGGATGAGAAGCAGGAGGCCAATATATATATATATATTTTAATGTTTCTCATCTTTAGTAAGTGTGTGTGTGTGCATTTATATTTACCGTAATTGCTCACAAAAACATGTTTGACACTGTTATTTCTGGTGTTCCTTGGCAGCAAGAGGCTTTTTGCCACCAACCTATCGATACCACATGGTGGGTGAGAGCACCTCCTGCTCTCCCTCCCCTCTTTGCTCCAGTCTGAAAAGCACTGCCTTGTCTCAGCTTGGCAGAGGAAGAACTACAGAAGGGGGAAGCCAAGTTATCGGTTCAGCTCCAGAGCCCTCCCTGTTCCTCCTGAGACATGGATCCCTTGCTCCAGCACGGGTACGTGTGCATACGTGTTTGCTGCGGAGCGTTCCCATGGCAGAGCTTTCACAGCGCTCTGTTTATTTTGCTGGGTTCTCACTCAGATCAACCACAATATTCTGCAGCATGGTGGTTTGGACTTGGAGGTGGCTCATGTGGTCTCCATTACTGGAGATCACCACTTAAAAGCCAGCCTTGCCAAGACAGACCAGAGCTTCTCATTCTCTGACAGCGTTGCTCAATTTCAGCTAACTTGGAGCTTTCTGGGAGAAGGATCTTCCTGGTCGATGGAGATAATGCAGGACTGCCTCTAGGATAGAGGATGAAAAAGAAAGTAGCTCCTTACTCCTCCTGTGGTGAAAAAGGTTGATCCTTTGAGGGGAAGTTTTTCTTACACAGATTGTCCACCAACAAATCCTTGATACACTTGGGGAGATACCGTAAGTAAAGGGAATTTGTGTTTGTGGTGGCTGGTGGTCTCTCAGAGGGGGCTGCAGAACAGAGATAATTTGATGGGCTATTAACTAGATACACAAAATTGTTTTTTCTTCACTGCGGACTCTGTTGCGAGAAGCACTGCTGATCCAGAGTTCTGCTCTGGGTAAAGAAATTTTGTCTGTAAGATACAGCTAACAGCGCTGCTGGAAGACTGCTGCAGAGGATTTTCCTGTATATGTGCTGAGTTTCCCAGTGCTAAGATGGTTTGGCCTGAGATTCCTTCAGATAAAAACTGGTAGAATCAGAATCATAGAATGGTTTGGGTTGGAAGGGTCCCTAAAGACCATCCAGTTCCAACCCCCTGCCATGTGCAGGGACACCTCCCCTCAGCCCAGGATGCTCAGAGCCTCATCCAGCCTGGCCTTGAGCACTGCCAGGGAGGGGGCACCCTCAGCCTCTCTGGGCAGCCTGTGCCAGTGTCTCACCACCCTCACAGTGAAGAATTTCTTCCTAATATCCAGCGTGCATCTCCTCTCTTCCAGTTTGTGGCCCTTACCCCTGGACCTGTTGGTAGCCATCCATGGATGGTAGCCATCCATCTGGGAACTGGAAACCAGCCTGCAATGTGACGCTTGGATTGCTGCTGCTCATTGTCCTTATGGTGAGCAAGATTTTGGCTGAATGGATGAGGTGACACAGCTACAGCATCCCCCCTGGGTGGGGGAGGAGTGTTTCTGACTGATGGCGCTGGGATTGCAATCAGGTGAGTTAGTGCCACAGCTACCAGAAGGATGGCACAGGATAGGTTTGGGCTTTCTGCTTTACTGCAGGTATGTGAATGTAAGCCTTTTTTCCAAGCAGACACATCCTTTTTGCGATGCATATTGCAAAGTGCTGGTGACTGCATCTCTCAGGGGCAGTCTCGGAATGCCTGGTGCTCCCCTGGCTGGAGAGGGTAGGATTGTGCTGGGGTAATTGTTCTTTACAAAAAAGACACATATGCTAAGGTGGCTCTAGATCTGCTGTATTTTTTTTGTCATACATTCTTAAAAGTTAAGGCCAGAAATGGCTGGCAGATTCCTCCAGAAACTTGCCCTTCAACAAAGCAATCTATCTCATCCTAAGACGACTTGATTTTTGGAAATGGCATCCTTATGGGTTAGTAAGGAAGCCAAAGATCCAATCTGGGCTGCCTCTCGCCTTTTAGACTCCTAAATGCTGGTGGGGTGAATCCCTCTCTTAACACCTTAATCCTTTTCAATTATATTGAGTTTTCATGATCTTGCTTTACAACATTTTTCTCTTGCTCCCAGAGAAGTTCTGTTGCTTGTTCCTTACCTGTCTCCAGCTTTTCAACAACTTCTCTATAATGCATATTGCAAACTGAACACACTATTTGTGATCTCTGTGGTTTCCACAGACTTAGAAACTCTTCCTTGCTCCTGTCCGTCAGCACCTTTTGGGCAACCCAAGTCAGCGTTCTGGTGGATGTCCGGTGTCCTCCCCGCGCAGTATGGCGTTTTGCTCCCTAAAACACATGTTTGAGCTGGAGCTCAAATAGTCCTTGTGGACCTGAGGGCCCTGATCTCATCATTACTCACTGCTGTGACAGCTTCTGTGACCTAAACAGCTGACATCAGCTGCCAGTAATACGTCTACTTTCAGAAAACCGATGACAATGTTGACCACCTCTGGGCAGGGCAGCAGATCCTGACAACCACTGGTGATATTTGTTCTCACTGAAAAAATACCTTCCAGCATTGCAAGCTAGCCAGTTCCCAATCTATTGAATGTATGCTTTATTTCTGTAGTGTAGCAGAAGGTTTTCAAACAGAAGGTTGTGCAATGTTCAGTCATGCACCACATGAAAGTTTGTATTATGCCTGTAAGAGACTCTTTGATGAACTGAACTCATAATTTTGTCAGAAAATGAAATCAGGCCTATTTCCCATGAAAAACATTGACTGACGTTTGTTGCAAATGTAATTATTTTCTAAGGTGGAGTGGTGTCACCTCACCTAATTTTATCCAAATAATAGTTTGCTGTCTGATCCAAACTAGCTGCCAAGGTCGGTTCTGCAGTCAACGGAGCGAGATCAGCCCTCCAGCAGCTGAATCATCTAATCTACGTTAGACATCTGTCTTACAGGAGGATGATTGCTGTTTGGAAGTGCCTACCTGTCTACATTGACTGAAGGAGCAAGGATTAATGTTGAGCTAGCCTGTGTATAGCTACCTGGGTGAAATCACTTCTCCTGTTAAAATATTGGCACAGCTCTACCATTCCTTTCTCCAAATGTTGGGAAATGCATTGTTCCCCTTCAGGACTCTCTCATGACTCACAGTCTGGGGAGTTTCAGGTAAGTCACAGCTCATAAGTCCAAGATCCCCTCCCTGCCCCTTCTCTTTATCCAGAAAAATGGGTTAGGATGGGTTAGGTTTTGGTTGAGCTGCTAATGGGGCAGCATTTGCTAGGCTACGCCCTGCTGCCAGCCTAGCCACAGGCTTTGATCCTTGAGCTCTGTGCATCGCCAAGAGTGGGAATGAAAGTCTTCTGTTGGCCTCAGCAAATGCCTTGGGATTAAATGGTGAATTTGAGAGAAACATGCAGGGAGCGAGGATGGAACTGCACTAGTGATGCTTTGAGCCTGCCTCAGGGCATGGCCAGGCTGGCTGAAGAGTGGGTGTAAGCGCTCGTGGGGGTTGCACCAACATAGGGCAGCCAACCCTACAGAAGATGGGGTTTTTGGCAGGAGATCCAAGCCAGGTAACAGACCAGCCTCCTAAAGGTGGCCTGGATGTAGCCTCTGGGCAGTGAGGTCTCATTCCAGGTGCAAGGCATTCAGAGCTTTATCTACCTTTGGGTAAATGAGTTGGCTCGTTAGCAGCTCATGCCACAGATCTAATTTACAAAAGGCAACCTCCAAATCCACACAATGAATGACAAGAGGAGTGGTGCTTTTTCAGTGAAAATGTACAGCATGATACATGCGACTAGAAAAGGTTTTTCTAGTGAGGAAAAAAACCCTCTGGTTTTCCCTGGATTATTGAATTTTCAGTGTGCTTCACTCCAAAGATATCAGAATGGTGCTAGAAGGGCACTATGTACAGCTGCAACAATGAAGTGCTGAATCCAGCCAAGGATTTAGAAGCTATTAATTATAAATAAAACAAATGAGTGCATTTCATGACCTGCTAATTTGTAAGTGGAGAGAGAAACGCAAAACAAATCCAACTGTTGTTTGCAGCAAATTGTTTACTTTGCTCTAATAATAAATGCAACCAAAAAGAAATGCCAGTGCTCTGCCAAGGCAAAAAATGGGTCTGTATGTGAGTGTAATTCTTCTCCTGTTTAAATTCTTCTCCTGTTTAAGTGAGTGAAGCTGAAAGAACTACAGAAATCTCATGTTTCTTCCTTTAATCTTCATTTTTGCATTTCTGTGCTGTGGTTAATCATCAGTTAGTATCACTTGGAGCAATTTTGTTGTCTTTAATAGATGCGTTATTTTTTGGGAGTCACTTTCTCTTCTAAGAGGAACAATTCTTGTTATTAATTAAGGGAAATGGAAATGTCTTTTTTGTTCTATTGATTTTATTTTAACTTCTTTTCCCATCTAACATATGGACTGGCTTCCGCAGCTGCAATGCCAGGCAGCAAAAAGCGACACGCGTTAAGGCATTTGTGAACAAGAGAGATATCTGGGTGCAACAGAATCCTCTTCTTTCCTCCTCAGCATGTCCTGCACCACAACATGGGTCTGCAAAGTCACAGGACGTTCTGTGCTTTGAGGACCTGCAGTCAGGAGAAGTTTCCACTCCGTCTTTCTTCAGTGACCCGAACTAGCTTTCAAGTATTTCAGCATTTCAGATCCTTGCATTCCGGACATGGTCCCTTGTGGGAACAGCAGAGCCATCCTAAGCACGGAGGAAGTGTGGATTCGGAACCATATCCTGACTTAGTAACTTAAGCTTCCCTCTCTAATGGGCTGAACTGGGATCTCTGATCTGAGCAGTCCCAGAAGGCTTCAGCTGGAGCCCATGTGTCCGGTACGAGGCATGCTGAGATAGATGAAGGCCAGCTGGAGAAGGTCCAGAGGAGAGCAGCAAGAACGAGCAGAGGTCCAAAAAACATGACCTCCAAGGAAGGACTGAAGGAGCTGGGATTGTTTAGTCTGGAGGAGAGAGGACTGCAGAGAGATTTGCTGGGAGATTGCGAGTGTGTAAAAGGGTACTGTGGAAGGGAAGAGGAGAACCTGCTCCCTGAGTCCACTGCAGGAAAACAGACGTGTTTCCACCTAAGAAGGTAGAACAGACACAGAACAGGCACTGACCTGTGCAGAGCAAGCAGAAGAACAAACATCTGTCGGTATGTCACTGCCTGCAAGTCTGTGTGGCAGTAAGCTCACCCACAGGTAGGTGTGTGTGTGTGTAAAAGGGAAGAAAGCATGACATGAGAAAATAGATTCCCTGACAAGTCCTCTCCGTGCTTGTTGTCATTTGTCTCTCTTTTGGGTGTGTACATTGCAGGAAGCTGGTGTTTATGGGATGCTTCTGAATCTAATCTTTAAAATATTTCCTTACTCAGCATTTGTTAAGATGCATCTAGAAACTATGTCCAGTTTTAGGACATAAGTTTTCAAGATCACCCTGGATAAAACACTGAGCAGCCTGGTCTGATCTCCCAGGGAACCCTGCTCTGAGCAAGGGGAAGGACTTTGGAGGCCCCTTCCAACCTGGATTATTCCACAATTCCAAAATTCAAAAATTCAGTGGCTGTATTTGTCGAAACCCAGTGCTACTACTGAGCTCGAAGATGTTCTCCAAGCACCTGGTGCCAAGAGGCAATAAAAGCATTGCAGTGTATTGCTGGTGCCAGTGCCTCTGCCTTAATTATCAGAACATTTTCCTATTAGTTTTCATGCAGGTTGCAGACATGTCTAAATGTCCTCGCATATCTCTGGGCAGCCACTGCTCTTTACCTTGTGCTCTCAAACTTGTCTCTTCTGGCAGGAAGGAGATGAACATGAGCTCCAGTCTGGACTGCTCTCATCAGGAGGGATCATACAAAGACCTCCAAGCAAACATTGATCTGGCTGGGGCTGCAGGTGGGTTCGAGCTTGTATCAGTGCAGCATGAATGGAAAAGTTGATGGGCTTGGACACAGTGCTGCCATAATGTGGCTACCCACCTCTTGGATCCTATTTATTTTCCTTCTCAAGGTACTCCATGCTGAGTGCACAACTCCGGCGTCCTGGGTTGTGTAACCTGTTTTATCCTGGGTTGTTTAAGCTTTTGGAGCAGAGCAGATTATTCCAGGTTAATAAGAATATATTCAGATTGTTGCTGTTGTTTCTCACCACGTTGGTGTGTTGCAGTTTACACCAGCTACTTTATTTATTTATTTATCTATTTATTTGAGGTGTAGCAGGCCCTTGCTATGGATTTTAAGTCATAATAAATTTTACAGCCAGTTTGAAGCTCTGACATCTGATAATCAGCTGTGTAACACAGAGCTTCGCTGATCTGGTGCTGTTTCCACAATTTGTCAGGAACCTGGAGGAGGTGTGTGTGTCCTGGGCACAGCGCATACATGACCTGTTAGTGTGAACGCCTAAGAGCGCTCCCCAGACAAGGTGCCCACCCTAATGTCTTGACTTTCCTCATTTTCAAGTGCCTGAGAGAGGAAGAAGAAGGTCAGCATTTTCCTTGCAGATGCTCACAGCGTGGCTGCTCCCAGCCATGAAAAGCAAACCCGACGCCTGTGCTCTGTGAGCACCTTCCCATGGTGCATGCGTGCTCAGCATCACACGACGTGCTTCTTGCAGGGAACACCCTGCCCAGATCTGGTCCTTCTCTGGTCAAGGAAGGATTATTCCCAACAGATCACGCTTCAGTCCATTTTTAACTATCTGAAAGCACAGGGTTTCCACCACAGTCCCTCGGGGGGATGCTCTACAGTCCAGTAGGTTAGATCTCACTGCTAAGAATGTTTCCCCTGATACTCAGAGTCCATTTTCCATTCCTTAATTGCATTTTGTGATTCCTGGTTATTCCCCTGTTGGGCTAACCTAAACAATTCCTCCCCCTCCTCGACATTTATGCCTGTCAGCTAGTCAGCAGACAGTTGTCCTCCTTTGCTGTCCTCCAGCCAAACTATACATATTTAGCTCCTCCTGTTTTTTCCTCATAAGTCAATCCTTCCAGCCACTAAATCATCCATTTTGTCCTACTTTGAAATCTCTCCAGCTCAACGCATTCCAGTGCTGCTGAGGTGCCCGGAAACAAATCAAGTCCCCAGTGACTTCAGCCTAAGGAGGAAGATGACAGAGAAAGCCCTTTTTATGAGAAAATCCCTACCTTCTTCTGCATGGGGTGGAAATGGGGTATTGGTGCTACCCCTGAGACCTGTCTGGCAAAAAGCTGCCTATTTCTATCAAATATTCTGTAGAATGTAGGAGCTGGAAACAGCTGAGAAATGACATCCTACAGCCTTATTGTCCTTCATTTTCAGTGTGATCTACTGTGGTGTTTTTGGAAGGACACAAATAAGGGTTAGTTATCACAAAGCATCACAGCCTGTCAGTGCTGAGGACAGGTCACGGGAAGAAGCAGCCCAGATCACCTCTACCCGCTTGCAGGGCTGCGTCCAGGGCTTGGCCCCCAGCACAGGAGGATGTGGATCTGCTGGAGTGGGGCCAGAGGAGGCCACGGGTGTGCTCGGGGGCTGCAGCCCCTCTGCCATGGAGACAGGCTGAGGGGGCTGGGGGTGTTCAGCCTAGGGAAGAGGAGGCTCGGGGAGACCTCACTGCGGCCTTCCAGTATCTAGAGGAGTCTACAGAAAGCTGGGAGGGATGTTTGTCAGGGTATGCAGTGACAGGACCCAGAAGTGGATAGATTGAGATTAGATATCAGGAAGAAATTCTTCACAGTGAGGGAGGTGAGGCCCTGGCCCAGGCTGCCCAGAGCAGCTGTGGGTGCCCCATCCCTGGGGTTGCTCCAGGCCAGGCTGGGTGGGCTCTGGGCAGCCTGATCTGGGGGGTGGCAACTCTGCCCATGGCTAGGGTGTAGGAACTGGATGGCCTTTAAGGTGCCTTCCAACCCAAGCCATTCTATGCTTTTATGATTAATATGTTCTTGTTAATACAAGCTAGAGAAACCAATTTTTGAATCTTTCTTTAAACAGGTAGGAAGAACAAGCCTCTGAAGGGAGTTTGGCTGGAAGCATACACAAATTGTCCAGGCCCACTGCAAATCTTTCATTTCTGCATTGGGTGAATTAAATGCCAGGGAGTTGCAGGTGATCATCGCTCTCTGGACCCTGGCTTGCTCCTTTCTAGAGCCCCTCAAACTCTTTGTCCTCTTCCCAACGAAGAATAAAGCAACTAGATGTTGTGATTTAACCAGTGATCACTGGAGCAGGTGTCAGGGCTTGTCTGAAGCTCTGGATTCCTCCCAGCATAGCGGTAATGTCTTGTTCCTGGTTGGAGCCCAGGGTGCCGACAGGTTACAAGGAGATGCCGTGGTGCTACAGCTATTGTCTTTGCCTGTGGCATAAAACTAAATCCCAGACTGCTTGTTCACATCCAAGGTCCTCTGCCACCACTGATATTCATTACAGCACTGGCGCCTGTTATTTGTGGTAGAGCGTTGTCTGCCGCCGCAGACAAGATAGTGCCCCAGATGACGGAAGATTTAATGACATTGTGAGAAAAAATGACTGTGCCATCAAAACAGACAAGGCAGGAGGAGGAAGAATATTTTTTATTTCCATTTTAATGATAAGGAAGAGAAAAGTGAAGCTAGAGGGAAAATGTACTCAGCTTCCCATGCTGGGCCAGATTTTCTCAGGAATTCACTCCCAGCTGAAGCACTTTCCTAACCCTACAGGTCCTAAGATGCTTCAGCTCTTGTCCAGAGAATTTGGTTTCCAGGCTAAGCTTGAAGCCAGATTGCATGAAATAGCAGGTGATGATTTTAATGCAAGACCACCCTTCCTTCACGTCACCGTGAATGGACAGAGGCTCGGAGCACTGGCTGTTCCTGATGCAGCTGAATGCACAGATTGCATTTTGCTGGAGCAGTCCGGCTTATTTCATACAAATACCATGTAGGGAACGGCTGTAAATCATGGCGAGGTTACTGCAGCTGAAAGTGCTTTGGACCCAAACTGCAGATTACTGTAGGTCAACCCATCAGAAAATTCCTCTTCAGATTTAGAACATAACCACTAATTTTGCTCTTCCAGCTTATTTTAAAAATAGGAAAACAACAGCCTCTTTTAAAAATAGGAAAACAGACACTTTACTAAAAACATCAGCTTTTTTTTTTTTTTCTTTTCCTATTATATTTTAAAGCCTGCCTAGGTCCTGACTCAGCAGGGCATTTCTTCTTTGTGCATATCTTATGCCTGGTGTGCAAATCCAACCTCTATTTTGATTCCATAATGCCTTTGAAGTGCTGGCTCCCGGGTAAAGAGCAACTAGTGGAAACTCAGTCCCTGTGAAAAGATGAGTGAGCAGAATTTAAAAAAAAAAAAAAGAGGAAACTTAGGTGAATATTGACCAGATGACAGTGGGAAACACCTGAAATCCTCTGTCTTCAGAAGACATAGCTGCGGAGTAGAGGGCAGTGTGGTAAAACAGAGCCGCCGTGGTAGATGATGCTGCTGGAAGAGAAGAGGGGACCAGTCTTCGTGTATACCCAGATGGGGGACCCGAGTTCATGTGCTGCATCCAAGGCCATGCCATCCATCCCCCATCCACCGAGGTCGGAAGTATTTGAGCTCCTGTGGCACTCATTGCTCATCTTGATAAACCCCTTGCTAAATGTGCAAAAATGTTTTTTTTTTTTTTTTTTTTTCTAATCTTCGGCTCATGCTAGGAAGCTTTGCCTCTGTCTTGCAGAGAGACATCTGGCCGTACTGACCTACCTCTTATTACCTGCAGGCAAGGGCATGGCATCCTCCTGTGTTTGAAGTTCAATGTGTCAATAAGGTGCTTGCCTGGGCCTGGTTCCTCTTTTGGGGTGGAGGAGGGCAATCTCTGTGCCGTAGAGACTGGGCTGGAGGAAGGATGAAATGCTCATCTTGTCATGCAGCTGCTCCAGCCTGTGACTGTTGGCCAGAAAATGGAAGTTATCTTTATTTATTCTTTCCTGAGAGCAAAGGGAAAATTGTGTCCCCACTGAGACGGGGATCTCACACCTTCACAGAAACCTTCAGAGCTGTGAGGGTCAGTAGCAAGCAGTAAGATGTGTGTGGGTACCAGCCCTAAGAAGCTGTAAAGATGGACCTTGATCTGTTTAAGAAGGTGATGTGCCGTGGCGGCAATGGGAGCTGTGCTGGGGAAATGCAGCTGTGTGACTTCACTGTCTTCCCTGGGCATCTGCTTCTGGCCACTCCTGCAAACAAGGCATGGAGTTCCTTGGGCCTTTGGTCCAATCCTGTCTGTGGATTTGCAGAGGGATTCTGGCCCTGCTTGTGCAGGAAAGCCCTGCCCATCCTTTTTTCCTAGTAATGTTGAGGCAATGCATTTGTCTATGGGCTTTGTGTGAGAGTGTGATGCATCCCACGAACGTATGGGAAGTATCTTCCAAGACCAAACTCCTGCCTGCATCCTACTCTTGCTATGAATTCCCCTATCACTCTTAGCTTTAATGGCAAGTTTAGTCATATGTGAGGTGTGTTCTAAGTGCTCCAAGTTCCTGAGTCTCCAGATGCCCCTTGGTACCCCACTCAGACAAGCAGTGTCCAGGATTCTTGCTGCAACGAATGGCAGGGGGATCTCAAGCCTTCCTTCATTCCTCCGGTATGCTTTACACCTTGTCAAGGCAAAATGCACAAAAAGTCCCCCATAGGCAATGTCACAAAATACCTTCTGAGGGCCAGGTGTTGCTCCTAGATTTGTGTCATGGCATTCAGGCTACTGTGGATAACCTGAGGAGTAAATAGGAGTCAAATAGTAAAGAACAATAACCACGCTCCTGCAGCATGTGAGCCACTGACATTTAAATCTTCATTACTGCTTGCTTTTACACTGCTTTAATCTCTCCCCCCTCCTTTCTCTTATGTTACATGGAACTGTAAAAATAGTGTTTCAAACTAAAAGCATGGGAAAGTCCAAAACCCTCTCTGCATTCCCACTAAAACACCAGCAGTTCCCACAAATTGGAGATTTCCCTCCCTTCCCCCCAACTTTTCTTTTTTATTTTTTTTCCCTCTGGATAGGAATTGTTAGATTCAGGGTGACCATAAAGGATTTGGGGTTGGAAAGGAAGGGAGTGGGGAAGGGAGGGAAGCAGGGGAAAGCAAATGGAAAAAAACACACCACAGTAGTAGCCACAGAATTCTTCTGTGCTCCAACTTCTCCTTTGAACTGGATACATCCCCCCCCCTCTTTAATAAGGAACAAATTTTCAGTGCTCTATGGGAAAGTTTGAATGCAACATATTTCTGACAGGTCACTGTCAGTTCACACTAAGGAGGGTTTTTTTTTCCTGCCACCACTCTCTTCTCTTTCTTTTCCTTTCTTTCTTTCTTTCTTTTTTTTTTTTTTTTTTTCTTTTATGCCACACCTTGCTTGTAGGTGACAAGTAGCTGTCCCTTGCATGGCCCTGGCAGGGCTTTGCTGCAGCTCCAGGAGTTTGGATTTGGCCCCTGCTTGGCCCCTGAGTTCAAATGCCAGCTGTGGTGCAACTGGAAATTGTGCAGGCAGTGTGTTGGGGGACAGGGTGAACTGCCCACAGGCAAACCCCAGAGAGACCCTGGATGTTCCTAAACACCTCAGTACTACATTTATTCTCCTGGAAAATTTGCAAAAATGGCAAAGATTTCAGGAGGGGGAGAAGTGGAAATTAAACGTACAGACCTCAGCATAGCTGAGACAGAAGGGCCTTCCTCCCTGCTGGTGGACCTGCACCCTCAAGGCTCTGAAATGCATCTGCCCAACCCTCTGTGGCAGAGACGCAGCCTCTGTGCACTTGCAGCTTTGGGCACCCTGCTCAGCTGGAGGCCCCAGCACCGTGTGCTGAAGCAAAGCACTCCGTTGACCTCGTTGGACAAAGCTCTTGACATTCAGCCAGTTTCCTCTGCAGCATGTCCCAGGGCGCTCAGGCAAGGAACCAAGGTTTGATCGTAATGACAGTTTTCAGCCCTGGCTTGAGGCAGCACTTGCGATGCCCAGTGCTGGTTTTCCAAAGGACAGAGTCTGGTGCAGACTGGCTGCAGGGTTGTTCTGGGGGCAGGCAAAGGAAGCGCTTTTTTGGGGAAACCACCAAAACAGGGCAGTCCCTTTTTGCCAGTCTGCTGCAAAGCCACAGTGGTTGCTGCTGCTGTGGGATGGCTTGGGGCTGCCAGGGTGCAGTAGCAGGAGGTGCCTTCCTCCATTTCCCTTCATCTTGACCCCTGCAGCAGGAGCATTTAGGGATTCTCCAAAGCTCTGTCTCCTCTCTTACAAATTTTTGTCCTTCCTCTTGCAGGAGAGATCCATGGGGTTTCTCTCACCCCAATGTGCACAAGCCTTGTTCCGTCTCCACCCACCACATCCCACACCAGCTGAGACGTCCAAGTCCCCTTGCAAGTGGCGTCTGCCCACCGTGGCACCCGTGCCCCAGCCTTGCTGGCCTCCCTCAGAACAGCCGAGGGGGTTAATAATTAACAGCAGCAATCAAGAAGCTGCACTGCACTGCCGGGTGATGGCTAATGCGGGTCATCCCATGCAGCCTTCAGCTGCACCCCAGGTTTTTGAATGACACTCGGACTCTTGGCTGAGGGTAGGGGGCATGCAGAGGAACGAGGCCCTTGAAGGGCAATCTGAGGCGAAGGTAATTCGCTTCACATGTCTCGCAGGCCACTTCTGAGATCTCAGGTCAAGGGTGCTTGAGGCAGAGACAAGAGGCTGTTCTTGCTAGCATTCATTTCCCAGTGGTATGTCAACAGCTTGTTACACGGCCAGGCTGACGACTGTTAGATTGGGATGGGTGACTCATCGCGTTTGCTCTAATATCCATTTTTATTTAGTATCGTTGTGCAGTGGCTTGACTAATCGGCATAAATCTTCCCTGCTTCCCAGGAGTGGAACACATCAGTGCTGGGCCCAGGAGGGAAAACAGAAAATCCTTTTAAAATGAGGTTTGGCCAGTAGCGTCCCATGAGAGGGACAACCTCCACTTTTGGCTGTTCTGTGGGGTTTCTGCTCATCTCGCTGGGTGGATTTTGGCTTGTCAGATTGTCCCTCCTTTCTCGTGCTAGGGCCTCTGGCTTTTCTTAACAGGCTCTGGTCTGCAGTCCTCCAATGTTCACTGTAATGTCAGAGGTATGCCCTCCTGATGCCGCTAACAACAAAGTTTGGCTGAGCTAAAAAATGCCAGGACTGACATCCAAGTGCTCAGCAAAAACTCGTTCATGACTGTTGAAGGTACTTGTGCTCCTACTGATTGGTGTCGTTGCAGAGCTGAGCAGCTCTGGGGGGTACCGGGCCCTTGTCCTAATGGCCAAGTATGTGCTGAGATCTTTAGGAAATCTTGTGATCAGCTCTGATGGTGGATTTGGGGAGAAGGGAGGGAAATTGGATTAAGGCATTTGGATAAAATTAAAATCATCAACATCACTTTCCAGTCAGCTTTCCATTCCAGGGGGCTCAAAGTTAACCCAGGAGCTCGTGGAGAAAGGCCTTGTGTTTGGTGGTAAGGATTTTGTCTGGCTCAGGATATCTTCTGCTGAGAGTGACAGATCTGAGTGGTTTTAGGTCATATTCTCAGCTGGGATGGTTTTTATTCCTTGGTCTAAGTATTGCTGATTTCCCCCCAGCCTCCTGTGAATGCTCATCCATGCTAGGAATAGGTACTGGGTGTGCTTGCTGATGCTCCATGAAAGGTTTCCATTTGCATCCCTAAAACGTCCTGCTGAAGGGAAGGAGGAAACCAGTCCTGATTTGCATGGGGAAGTTCACACAGGACACGACCTGTGTAGAATATTGTGTTGGGAACTCTCATCCTCCCACTAAAGGCTGGTATCTGTGGGAACTCCCAAAGCTCAAGGATTGGCCTCTTGGTCTCTCTATCAGGTTACTGAGGGGATCAGAGAGACGTGTTCTAATTTCTGTTTCAGCCAGATGGGTATTTCCAGATCCCACATGCTAAGTGGACACCCCCAGTAGGAGTCCTTGACCCCAGGACTGATCTTGCTGGAGGTTGGACTCTGCTCAAAGAAGACCCAGGACACTTAATGTAGGGGCCCATTCAGGTAGGGAGCACCCACACGAGCCTGGCTTTTCACATCCAGTGTCTTGGTCCCTCAGCTTGGGGTGGTGAACAGCCTGTTGGGCTCCCTTCTGCCAAGATTGGGGCAGTTCTGAGGCAGTCAGTGTACAAAGTCACTGGAACATGGCTGGCTGTGTCAATTATGTTTGTGGACCTGGGTTTGTAGATTCTGCCCAAGCCCCATTATAGGCGTGAATACCCAGAACTTCATACTTGGGTCTGAATTTATCTGCAGATAAACCCACTCTCAGAAGGTGGGCTGTGCCCACCTAAGCTCTCACATGCCCTGTGGTGATATCTGCTGCTCTCCACTCACAACCAAATCAGTCCAGATGCTATATTTGGAGGAGGTCTCTAACCTTTAGAGTGGGTTATATTAATTTGAAGGAATAGCACCTATGTTTGCAAAATTGCTCCTTCCTCCATCTGAACTCATCTGACAGGGGTTGGAACTAGATGATTTTTAAGGTCCCTTCCAGCCCAAGCCATTCTATGATTGTTTCTCCAGTGACAAAGTCTACTCTCACAGGTCTTTTGCTGTTGTTTTGGGCAGTGGATAATGGGAGCCCCATGGTCAGCCTGACTTTTTTCTGCTTCAGATCTTCTCTTACCTCCTCCAGTTCTGCCATCTTGTCTATGAACCAGCTTCACTTCTTTGCCCAAATTATATTCACTTCCCTGGCTGCCTTTTAGCAGCATTCCAATAGTGAAAAGACAAGAGGGAATGGCTTTAAACTAAAAGAGGGGAGATTTAGGTCAGATGTGAGGAGGAAATTCTTTACTCAGAGGCATTGAGGCCCCGGCCTAGGCTGCCCAGAGCGGCTGTGGGTGCCCCATCCCTGGGGGTGCTCAAGGCTCCAGGCTGGGTGGGCTCGGGACAGCCTGATCTTGTGGGGAGCAGCCAGCCCCTGGGAGGGCTTGGGGCTGGGGGTCTTTGAGAGCCCTTCCAACCCAAGACATTCTGTGATTCTATGAATTGCATATCAAGTGCCTCACATCTGCTTACAGCTCCTCTAAAATGTCTAGTGTAATCTGTAGTGGTGTAAATTGTCCACTTTTAGCATTTCATATCAAATACATTAATTAATTACCAGGCTTGAAACTGCCTCTATTCAGGTCCTAGGAAAAGGAGACAACATTATCAAAATAGGCAGTTCTCTTGTTTTGGCAGTGAGCAGGTTGGTTTTTGTCTCCAACTTAAGCAGAATGTACCCAGTCCCCAGACAGCTGCCACCTCCCAAGATCTCGGATAGGACCATCTTATACTTTCCCATTAAAAAGAAGAAGAGTGGAGAAGGAGCATAGCGAGGACATCTGTGTCACCTCCTTCAAGCTCTGTTAGAAAACTGCTTTGGGCTGAGGTGAGGTAATTTCTTCAGTCTGTATTGCTCTGCAGTCCACAAGTTAGAGGAAGGGAGGACAAACTCAGCCCAATGTTACAACTCATAACTTGGGGCAGACACCAATGGCAGAAGAGAGGAAAGGATGAGAGAAAGGTTTGTGAGACAGTGGCACTGCCCAGATCAAAAGGCAGGTTTGCAGTATTAGCGTTGGAAGCCAAATTCCCTGATTCCTTGCCTGGTGTCCTATGCACTAGGTTACACTGGTCCTCTTGTTGACTCCCTGGTGTAGCTCCAGTGAAGTCAACGGGTTTGTGCTCTCCCACTTCCTCCTTTCCCTCTAGGCATGAATCAGACTCCAGCCCCTTGGCTCTGGGATGCATCCACGACGATGAGGTAAGTTTCCAGTCTTAGGCACTGACAGAGACAAGCTGGGAAGAACTTGTCTCTATGTGGCTGGAGAACGACTGTGTCCTCCCATAAGGGAGCAAAACTGGAAGCCAGAAAAAGGATTGCCTCTTGGCAGTGTGGTGCAAGTTCAGCGTTACAGTAGCAAAAGGTCAGGATGCAGTGCAAATGTGGCTAATCCTGCAGCAGCAGGGGCAGGGGAAAGGCTTTATATGGTATGGCCCTCTTCTCCTTTCTCAGAAAAAAATGACTTTCAGAACAGTCCAGTGGAAGAAGCCAGAAGTGGGGGATTCTTCAGATTTTTCTTGAAGCCCCTTAAGGGAATCCTATCAAAGTAGAAAGCTGGTTACAGCCTCCTGCTCTTACAAATACCATCTAAGCAACCTCGGGCTGACCTTAGTTGGTCAGTGACACTGGTCTTTCTCAGAAACCCACAGTCCTAAAAAAGAAGGAGCCGCTTTTTCTCTTTCCTCCCTTCCATCACCCTATTGAGCGCCAGGCCAGAAATGACAAACAATCCCTCGACCTTCCAAGAAAACAAGGCAGAGCCACCTAGTGCGGAACAATAGAGAATGATGAAGACACAGCCACAATAGCTGGCTGTGGTTAACCTCAGAGGCTGCAGTCAAACCCAAGGAAATTACAGAAAACCCTTAAACAAATACAATGGCCACGACTGTTTTCTCCCCAGGGGACCCATAAATAGAAGCTAGCGCTCCCGGGGAGGGAGGAGGGGAGAGGCGGGTGGCCACTGTTTGTTCTTCTGTGGTTCGGTGTAGGCTAAACTGGAGATTAGGCTATGAAATCGAAGGCAGAGAGAAAGCAGGCAGTAATGGATTTTGGCGCTGATTCTCACATGCTCTGCATAAATCCAGGGCAGAAAAATGTTGCGTTCCTGCACGGTTCTGCAAGGCTTGTGTGGGCTTGCTCGATGGTCTGCAAGTGTGGATTGAACTCACCTTGAGCCAAGGGTCAGTAGCTCTTGAGATTTTTCTGTCACTATTCCCTTTTGTTTTGCAGGGCCATGGTTTGAAGCGGGCCCTCTGTCTGGGAGCATCAGGCTGTTGTGGCTGAGTGTGCTTCAGGCCAGTGATGATCTCTTTCTTCTCTCTTTTCTTTTTCTTCGTGTTATTATGAGAGCTGCATGGATATCTGCATGATGCCTACAGTGCTGATAGCAGAGCAGCACTAACAAAATCAAAGACCCCCATAAAAGCTGACAACAAACAGTGACAGATGGATCTGCCCCTTTTAGTTTCCAAGTCCTCTGGCCACAGCCTGTGAGAAGTGCTAGCACAGGGCTGGACTTGAACCGGTGGAGAGCTCTGGGTGTTTTTTTGTGCCGCTTCATGGCACTTTTCACGGCAACCTACAGTGCTGCACTGTTTTGTACCATAGGTTGCTATTGCTGTGAACTATTCCATTTAACAGAAAAGGAGGATGCAGTAGAAGCTACAATACCTCTGTGATTTGCAGTGCACAGATACAGTATTCCAGCACACTGGGGTCATAAAAGCAACCTGGCTGGAGCAGCTTGGAGCTCAAGGCATTTCTGAGTCTTCAGATCAGCTGGAGTGTAGCCAGCTGAGGTGTTTGGCACAGGGAGACCATCCTTTTAGAGAGCCAGCATGCACAGAAAGAAAAAGGTGGCCCAAAATACGGCTTCTTGAAGTGAGAAAGATGGTCATCAAAGGAGGGAAAGACAGCCTGTGCACCCTAGGCACTGCCATCATGCCGTGGTAGGCTGCAGCTGCCTGTTGGCAGTCCTCCCAATCTCATTACCTCTGACCCACTCTCCTCCAGCATAAGCAATTACTGAGCCAGCAGCAACCCTCACTTCTGCTCCTCTCAAATCCTACAAGGCAAATTTCTCCATATTATGTGGTGTGGAACTGGATGGGCAGGTCCTAGCTGGATTTTGCTGAGCTTTCTGCTTTCAGATCTCCCTTCCTAGAAGGTACAGGTCAAAACTGAGGCAGGTGAAAATTTTGCATTATCATTAGCTTGGAGTTGGGAAGACCTCAGGTGCTTGAATTAATGGAATTAATGTGGGAATCATCAGCTTTTTTTTTTTTTTTTTTTTTTTTTTTTTTTTTTTTTAAGACATTTAAGAAGATAGTAGCAGCTGTGTAGGGATTTCAGTCTGGAAGATCTGAGTCATAGCTGGCATGGTGGTAGCAGCTGAAGGTAGGGTCTGAGGTTTTATGCTGGTTATTTTTCACTGTGTAGAGGATTAGCAAGCTCCTCACCTTTTCTGTGGAGAAAGTTGGAGTCCCTGTCATTATTCTGGTATGCCTTCTAGGCCCTGTGACATGGTGTAAATCATAGGGATGAACACTGTGAGAAATGGACCTGGTCCCCTTTGTTTCTTGTGAAGTTAAGAGAAGTTTGAAGTAGTCCTGGAAGCCCTTTTCAGTGTTTCTCTGGAAAACACCAATTTCTTGAAACAGAGACTTCTTTGTGGAGATGTTGGTGAGGTGGTTGGCCTGCCTACCAGGATGTACTCAGCCTAGGATGAAACTGGTTCTTATGATCAGACCAGCCAGCGTTTGGCATTCTAGTCATCAGAGCTCCATTTCTGCTCGTGAGTCATGCAGTGCAGAGCGTTACAATTGCTCTCATATCTCACATGAGCTCCCTAATAACTGGCCTATTTGTCCATCTTCCTTCCTCCACCTCAGCTCCACTATATTTATGAAAAATTTCCAAAGGACACATAATAGTGGGATAATGTGATCTTCGAGTCACGGACAAGGAAAACATTCCCTGCTTAACTAAGCTTTGTAAATAATTCTGCTTGGCTTGGTGCTTTCTCTCTCCTTAATCTTAGCTCTGAATCATCTAGAGGAGGAACTAACTAATGTTTGGCCTGCGATCTTGAAGGAGGTGGCCAAGGCCACATTAATCTGGGCGAGTGATGTAAAGTTCAGCTTTCTGATTCACCCATTGTTCACGAGGTCATGATTAAGCCTTGCAAATGTCACTTACCTTGAGGTCCCTCTGGAGGTGAATCATAACTGCTTGCCTATAACCTCACTTCAAAGATTGCTTTAGCAACATCCTGTGAAGACTTGAAGTGGGATGACACAGTGGGTTGGTGTTTGTGAGAATTCACTTGTCCTTCCTCAGTGACCTGAGAAGTGTCCTCCACTTTCCAGATGTGTTTTTATTTAGGACACTTTATAAAACATCCGTTGGAAAGGTGTGGGTTGGCTTTTGTAATGCCAGTCTCCTCTAGCAGAAACCCTGAGTTTTTCCTTGCCTTCAGGAAAGGGACTTTTCTCCCTTTTGTCCCGTTTGCCTCTAAGTCCCTTCTGAGATATTTCTAATGCACCTAAGTATGATGGACCCGGGGCTCAGCTCGCACATTCAAACAGCACTTGGGTGGAGCAGGAGCCCATGGAAAGGGCAGCTCAGGAAAGATGCCCAGACTGGCATCGTAAAACCAGGCTGACGGCTGAGTCTAGGCACGGCTCCACTTCTGCCTGCTTCTGGCTTCTTGGACGGCAAATGCTTGAATAAGCATGAACACAGCACTGAATGCCTGAAGCACTTACAAATGCCCAGGCTGCGGCAGGTAGAAGTGTTTATGGCTGTGGGAGATATTTATGGCTCTATTACATCCTCTGTTATTTTGGACTCATTGACTTCTTACAAAATCTTTAATGAAGGTTTATATTTTATACCTTCCCTCCTGGCTTGTGCTCACTTGTAACTAAGTGTGGTGGCAACAAGAGAAGGTACAAAAGGTCCTGCAAAGTAAGCCTGGGAGCTGCATGTGGCTGGTGTGCAGCAGGACAGTATGTCAGCAAGATTCATGGCAAGAGGAGCAGGCTTCTGATGCTCAGCCTTATTCCTTGAGAGGCCCTAACTCCCCTCTGCAGCTCCCAAAACCAGACATGCAGATACACCTTCGTGCTCCATAACCAGCAGTTCAGGCCTCGTGCTGTGCAGGCACCTATCCTGCCTTTGGGCTAGGGTGACTGTACACCTTCAGACACAGCTGGCTCAGGGAAGTGATCACAGAATCATAGAATGGCTTGGGTTGGAAGGGACCTCAGAGATCACCTAGTTCCAACCCCCCTGCCGTGGACAGGGCTGCCAGCCACTAGCTCACGAGATCAAACTGCCCAGGAACCCATCCAGCCTGGCCTTGAACACAGCCAGGGATGGGGCAGCCACAGCTTCTCTGGGCAGCCTGTGCCAGCGATGATCCAGCGACCTCTCTATCCAGAGATGATATTGGTGATTGCACCAGTGTGAATGCTAACTTGCAAGCTGTTGCTGTCCAAGTTTCTTCCACATAAATAAATACACACATATATAACTCATATGAATCTATTTATTTATTTATTTATTTATTTACTATTCCCAGCTCACATTAGACATTGAGTGCTGGCAGCCCTGGCTTCCTGAGAAGGCTGGCTGACTTCTCTCTGTGGATGAAAACATAAACGTTGTCCCTCCAGACCACTCTATACTTTTCTAATGAACATGTCAGATATTTGTGGGGATTCTCTGTAGGTATGATACATTTGGCAGAAGCGTTCTCTGAGGGAGGCACATGTGCCAGGCATGTGAGCTCAACATGGTGTCCTTCTTGATGACCTTACATCAGGCCAACACCTGGTCAATGAGTGTAATGGAAAACTGTCTTAAAAGAAATAAAACAAGTCCAAAGCAGTGAGGAACAGAAATAAGGGCTGCAGGGAATGTAGCCCTGACTGCATGAAGTACCTCTGTGTTAGGATCCTCTCACTTCTGTAATCTGTTGCCCCGTGTGTTTGGTTTTCCTTAACAGAATGGAAGTTGTCCTGTGGCAGTGCTGGGCTGGGACTCTGGGATATTTTTGCTCGATTCTTGGCCTTGCCATAGGTTTCCTGTGTGACTGTGAACAAATCTGTCTCTCCTGTGCTTGGGTTTCCCCACCTGCAAAAGCAAGAGTGCCAGTGTCCCTTCCTGCTTCCAGGCAGTAGCTGCAATGAGCATGAGTTGGGCAGCATAAGAAGTGGAAAAGTCCTTGGCTCTGTGCAAGCACTGCACAGCAACAGCTAATTAATCAGTGTGCTATCACCACTCCTTTAATCAAAAATCCAAAAAACGGCATCACGCAAGCCTCTATGAAGAACATTAACTCTATCTCAGCCAAAACCTTGAGAATCTCTATAGATTTATTAAAGCTGCTGTCACCTCACGTGAATCAAGGCTGAGCAGGTGTCACTGATGTGACTTGGCCTTTGGACCTGAGGGATTTAAATTATTTGCTGCCACTGCAGACAGGCACATACATAGGGAAAATTTCTCAGGAGCCACCTGCCCTCTTCTCTTGCTCCATGGTGGGAACAGGACAAACACTTGCAGGAGGTGACAAAGTGTAGAGGCACATGCGGCGTGGGCCGAAGGGCTCTGTGAGATGCCTTCTGACTCATTCATGATAGGGTTTTTCCAATTCGTAAACTCCAGAAGGGTCAAAAGTTGAAGGGCTTTTCTCCTTTGTTTGCCACCTACATTGCCCTGGCTGGGGGAACGGTTGCGGCATCCTCCCTGGAACTGTGCGCTGGGAAAGACAGGCTGCATTGTTCTGGCTCCCGACTCTAAACCAACACAGCTGACATGCGTTGCTGCATGGTTCACCAGCTCCTAAAGGAAGGGAAGGAGCTGGTGACTTAATCCTCTGAGCACTGCCTTTCATCCTTTAGAAGAGCCGGATGTTTTTGCCTCTTGTCATTGTTGTTGGCAAGATGAGTGCATGGGTTCCTTCTGAGGGTGCAGCCCCACACCTACAAAACTGATAGCCAAAGGGCATGTCTATCCTGCTGATGTAGGCAGAGCTGAGCTGCTGATTCCTGTGTGTGAGCTGAGCTAAAAGCATGGGCTGTGCTGTGCCAGGTCTGGCCGAGGCCAGGCTGTGTTAACGTGATGCTGTGTTTGGCGGTTCCTGCTGAATCCCTGCAGTGCTCTACCTAAGACTAGCAAAACGTGGCTAAAATATTCACTCACCCTGGGGGAGTCCACACAACACCATATGGACTAAAAGTGTGGGGCGTTTTCTGGTTGTTAGGTCGTTATTAGGAAATAGTAGTGCATAAGTGAGAGATGTGGACTGGAAGTCTGGTGCCAAAGGCCAGGAGCCCAGCAGAAGGGAAGCTGGCTCCCAAGCTCCAGCATAAAGGCACAGGTCATTGTGTTGCTCCTCAGTGCTTCCCTAGCCATCAGAAGCACCACGTGTCTCCGAGCAGGAGAAGGATTTCTGCTGTCTTTCCTCTCACCCTTTCCATGGCAGAGGTGGCATACCAGCTGTGAATTCCCTGGATGGGTAGAAGCACAGGCTGGTCTCGACCTGCGCGCCTGCAGCCGCACGAAGCAGGGGCTGGGAGCTGGAGCCTCCGCCCTCCTGCCCTGCTGACGTCACTGTGCAAGGCACGTACAGGACTGCAAACTTTTCCTCTGGGGCAGGGGTTAGCCGGAATAATGAGCGCTTCTCCTCACTTCAAATCTGTTTTATCACGTCCCTGTCCTGGCTGTAACGTCAAGCTGCTCATTCTTCCTCTGCTAGAAGGAGGTGTGATTTTGTAGCCGAAGTGTTTTCTCTGGAGACACTTGTATGTTCTCATGAAGGTGCTGTGAACCCCATGAAAAGACCCTTCATGTTGTGTTGATAGATTTTCTTTACCCTCTCTAGATTTTAAAAAGCGGGGAGAGTCAGCAGTGCCCACGTTTCCGTTCCCTCCTGGTGCTGTATGTGCAGTGCAGGCTGCTGGGACTCACTTCCCAGGTGAAGGTCTCACAATTGCTTATGTAGAAAATGCAACTCAGGTCTTTCTGAGCTCAGCTCTTGACCTGAAACATTTTAATTGTTTAAAACAAAGCTTCATAGCAATGCTGGATGGTGGCTAGATGGTGGGTAAATTTAGTTTCAACTAGCCCCTTCAAACCCAGGTATGGACGGACCCCAAGCAGGCATAGATTCAGGACCTGGACCCAATGATCTTTGTGCATCCATTCCAACTCAGGATATATTCCACAGTTCTATATAAAGTGTTTTTCAACAGACGGTTCCAGCTCGGTGCCTTTTGTGCTTCTTCCTCCCTTACAGTGCCTATACCTTGGGGAAAGTGTTACTCTCTATCTTCCCCTTGGTATTCTCTTTCATCTTCTGTTGCCTTAACAGAATCCACCAAACGCGCGGTGGCTGGGTAAGTGTGCTAACGGGCTTGGTGGCTTCACAGCATTTATCTCTTGTAGCACAGCTGAGGAGCTGTATTTTGTAAGCACCTCCTCAGCTCTTTTATCTCTAGCCAGCTTCTTAATTTCACTTCTAGATTAGAAACTCTAGCTTGGTAGAAGGGGATACTTTTTAAAAGGAGCTTATGTAAACTCTTTGGAGGCTGTGTTAATTATATTTACTTCTGTAATTAATGGGCTTACTGCATATGGAATGACTCCTGCCCTTCTAGTGAATGCTTCGCATTCCTTTTACCGCTTCTCTGCTGATGAACAAGAAAGTTAAATGACTTCATGTTTGTGAAAACGCCTTCCATTCTCATTCTATTTTCCCTGATTTTTTTTTTTTTTTTTTTTTAAAGCTGGAGATCTTTGAGAGGGCTTCTCTGAATCCATACTCATCATTTCACATTCGTGGCATATTTCCTTTCCAGGAGTAGAGTGTTGTGTCTGCATAAAGGCACCTTCTTCATGGGTGGATTTTAAGTGCCACATAATGGAATAATTTTTTTCTTCTGCAAATACTTCTGTAGTAAGCTCACTTGTTATCATCTGTCAATCTAGTCTTTGCTGCAGAGACAGCATAGCACCCATGGGATGTTGCAGAGCACGCTTCTTAATCCTGGTCTAGTGCTGACCTTCATTCCAACCTTGGGCAAAGCATTTTTTTCCGCTTCCCCTTTTTGCTCTTTGTTTCCTGTTTAGATGCTGAGTGCACTGATGCTGTTGGGACAGTCCTCCTGAGGAATGAATGACTCTGACATGAGCTGGGGACTTTATCAGCATCCAATATCCTGAATTCAGATAGTTTGAATAGGTAAAAAATGCCTCTATTTTCACACTTGAAATCTCCTCTTTTCCACTTCTTAGCAGTTTGTGCTTGGAGTTCATACATGGATCTCAGCTTTGCTTTGTACCCTCAAAGAGCCATCGTTTATGTGACCAGAACCAAAATCTGTGGGGAGATAACTGCTCAGCAACAGCTAGAAGGGACCCTGAAACTCTCCATCTTGGTCACCAGGCCAGAAAATAGGAGGGAATACTTGTTTAAATCAACCCAAAATGTGATCTCCATGGTTCAAAGTATTTTGTTTCAATCTGAGACAAAACTTCTGGATTTTATTTCAGACTCCCTTAGCAAAAGCAGAGCAGACTCTCCATTCCTGTCACACATTTGACTAAGCAGCAAAGAGGAGCTGCTTCCACTTTTGTGTCATGCTGTAGTGACTAAGGATCTCTTCTGTGTTTGGGGAAAAAAAATTTCCCCCCATCCCAAGATAACAGGACCAGGGCACCAGGTAAAATTTCAGTGTTGTGATTTATTTTATTTTTTTTTTTTTTGGCAAAAAAAAAAGTGTAACAGGTTTGATCGTTTTGAATGGACTTTGTAAACAGACTGCTTGTAGAGGGGTTGACTGTGCTGGAAGACAGATGCAAGTTTTCTGTTACTACTACTTGAGGAGCTGGTACTGGAGTGTTCAAATCATACAAATCCACTGGAACTAGACCAGAAAGCATCTGTTCTCTGACCAGATGACGGATGTGCGATTACCTACATTTCCTTGCAAATAACTGTTCTCACTGGATCTAGGTGACAGCTTGACCCTGGCCACCTGCCAGCAGACCTTGCAGGTCTCAACTCTGGTCTTGCCTACTCACCACCGAAGCACAGCTCGCTGGTTCAGAAGGGGAGGCTTATCTGGCAAGATGTGCGGGGAGGAATGCAGTGGCGTAGGCAGTGGGGAGAACGTCCCTGCACAAGTGCTGCTGGAGCCAAGGCCGGGTACTGATTTGACGTGGCCAGATTTGAATGGCGCGCATTTTTGTTGGGGCTTGTTGAGAGGCAGTTCGAGCTTAACTGGAATCTCACCCAGGGTTCCTTGTGCTGGCTGCCAAAATTTGCCATTGTAAACAAGTAGCACAGCCCTAAGACACTTTCAGTAGCTAAAGTAGGACTCCTGCTCTCCTTTACGTCCTCAGTACCTTGAGTGTTGTGAATGAGAGCGGAACTGTGCGGTGCAGACAGTCAGGATGTTTCCCTGGGTTGATATTAATTATTCAAGAACAACAGGTCTGTAAAGGACTAAAAGGTCAAAGTTCAGATATTGCCTCATCTGAGCAACTTCCTTCCAAATCAAGGGCAGCTCAAGAGTAACCAGATTTAGGTATTCAGCTATGGTTACTTATTAAAGGCGGGGAGTGGAGGAGGAGGACAAGGAAGAAATGATCATGGAATGAAACCTCCTTTTTGTCAGCGTCACTGGAATGAGTTGCCAGGTGTGTGACTCATTCTCGTCACTGGATTTAGCTGTGGTGATGGAGGCCCCTGCAGATGTGCTGGGAAAAGCGCAGGAACTGGGTGCCCACAGAATGTTTGTATGGGATCTTCCTTTCCCTTGTCCACGAGCTGTTCAGGCACTTTGCAGGCAGGCAGGTGCTTCAACCTTTTCTCAGCCTCTGCTTTCCACTGCCAGAAATAGGTAAGGTAAATCCAAAATTAAAGAGGAATTTAATTAAACACACCAGTCTGTAAAGACCAGACGCTGGCTCGCAGTCAGCTCTGCTGCCCTCGTGATAGGGGAGGTCACACCTGGCACACGGGTGCAGCAGAGTTGTTGGTGACTCCCGGCACATTGTTGATGTGCACATCAACGTTGCACGCACTTCAAAACTGCTTTGCCTGCATGGCATGCACACGTGTGGAGACCTGGCTGGATGTGAGCGGCGTCTCCTGCAAAGCCCACTCAGCAAGATGTCCCAGCCCAGGCAGAGGGCTGTGCCAGCACATCCAGGTGGCTCCAGCATGCCCAGCCTGTGCCGACACGTCTCAAGCTGCGTGCACAAGAGCAACCCCAAGCGTGTGTTTCTCCAGGGCTTAACTGGACTCTGCAAAACCAATCTTGCGCAGTCATGGTATAGAAATAGGCCTGGTGCTGTGGCATCTCACTCAGCTTGGGTAAAGAAACCTCTCCCACCTTGGGTGCTGGCAGCGCATGCAAGAGTTGCTGTTGTTCCTGAACTGCTTGTCAGCAGAGTTCACGGCTGTTCTGGAGGTGACGAGACTTGCAGTGCCCCATTACTGCAATGCTGTGGTGGCAATGCAAACAGACTGAGCCAAACTTTCACCTTATTTTGATCCTCTCCTCCCTCACCAGTGTTTATTTAGAAGGAGAAACCCCAGAAAAGGTGTGTTCAGACCACTGATGAGCAACCACCGGTCCCTTTGATAGCAGCAAAGACAAGCAATCCATGCTGCCACTGTAGGAGAATCAGCAGAGAGGAGGTGGTTTCCAGGAGGCTGCTGGCTGTAGGCTTGGATGGAGCTGCAGAGTCATCCCCTGCCTTCCATATGGCTCTGTGAACCACAGCCGTCTGCCTTACGATGCCTCTAAAGCTAGGTGAGGGATGGCCCTGCATAAATAAGCTAATGCAAAGTGATCTTTCTCTCTTCCCCACCTCTTGCTGAGGGTGCAATATTTGTGATGAATTCCAGCAGCATAAATCTTAGCTCAATAACTTCAAAATCTCTCACTGCAGTTGCTTGCCAGTTGCCCAGACTCCAGATCTGGAACAGGTCTCGGCTGTGAATTTCCTGCCTTCAGCTGCAGAATTCTCAGAGAATTCTTCACGGCAGAGGGAATGAACAACCACGCCATGACCTGGTTTATGGGTCGAGGGCCTATTCCTGCCCTCTGCAACTGGGCAGAAAAAGAGCAGGGGTTAGTGTGGACAGCTGTGTGTGCACATGTCCAGAATACCTCTGTTGTGATGGCCAAAATCCCTGAGCGTCCAAAATGAGATCAGATTGCCTTCAAGAAGCCCCCTTCAATGGGAAGATAGGCTGTGTGCAGGAACACTGTCCTCTGAGGACACAGTCCCTGGCCTATATCCATTTAGGTTTTCTCTTCCTCTTCCTTCCAGCATGGAGCCATATGGTGACAAGCAATGAATCTCCATCAGGTGCTGCTAAGTGTAAGGATGACACCTCTGCCTTAGGAAGTCCCTGTGCTGCAGACAACAGAGTTTTGGGATAAGATTTTGGTATCTTTGTGTCTTTCCTACTGTTTTATGCTTTCTTTGTTGCTGAAGACTAACCAAGAGAGGTGGGTGTGGGGTTTTCCCTCTTGTCTCCACTGAAGCCTTTAATTTAGTTACAGAAGTTGGTAAGGTAAGCTGCCTATAGCTGATGGAGAAGGGAAGATTACAGGAGAAATGTGCTGTACAGTAGCTCTAGGAAGATTTAGCACCTATTTGGGAGCTTAGGGTTGTGTGGGAGTGCCTGTTCCTTCCCCTTCACCCACCACCAGCATGTCTAAATGTGTATTGTCACAGTCTCCTTGGGTATAAAGCCTCATGGAGCCTGTGGAGCTGACTCCTACTGCATTAATTCCTTGACAATCAGCTCAGCTGGTCTCTTTGCTCTCAGTGGATTTTATTTCCTGGGTTATCTGCTCTCCAGAGCTCTGTGGAGGAGCCAAGCTGGGCTCCCTCGTGCTCCTTCCCAACCCTGCAGGTTCCAGGCTTTTCTGCTTGGCCTCAAGCTTCTCAGTGTGGTTCCTGGGTAGCCCATATCAAGCATTTCCTTGATCCAGATGTTCTTTCTCTGACTTGCTCCAGGTCACACAATGTCTTTTCCTGAACTGGGTCTACTGGCACTGGATCCAGTCTTTCCCTATGCATACGGAGCCAGCCGGCAGGCTCATTCCAGCTGTTCCTACTAAAGCTGTGCAAATCACCAATTTCTTTGGGTTGGCCCACAGAGCAGAGCACTGACCATATTCAGTGTGAAATGAAGGCATCTCAGTTCAAGCTTAATCTGCTTAAAGTCAAGTAATCTGGCCCCGAAGTGGAGTTTCAAGCAGAGGCATTTCTGAAAATAAGGAGAGAAAAAAGTAAAAAGAAAAATCTAAACAAAACACTGCTTCCTTGAAATGTTTTCAGGCTTTTGGTGGAAACTATTCACTGAGTTTGCAAATAGTTTTGGTGGGCCCCAAACCCAAGCTTTTTCAGTGAATAAATTATTCATCCAAAAATCTCCTGTGCCGCGTCAGTCCTTACAGAACCCGCAGCCTGGTGTTGTCCGTGGGTCAAACCCAACTGAGGGGAGCCTGCCCACGGCCTCCGCCTGCGCAGGCACAGTCTATCCCAGGAAAGCTGCAGAAATGCTTGGTTTAATCATTCGCCTGGGTCACATTTGAACCCAATCCCTTGCCAGACCGAATTCTTCAGCGACTAATATTTGCTCAATGAATAGCTGAAATGTCCAGAGCAGACAACCTTTAAATGCAGAGCACTCTATTGTGGTTTTCTTCTGTGGCAGCATAAATTTCCTTTACTTTTGCCTGAGCTGTCTCTAGAAACCCCATAATAATCATGTTATTATCTCTTACTAACTGCTAAGGAATGTTGATGTAGGAAAGACCTGTGCTTTCTAGGCAGGTTAGACAGATTATAAACCTTTATTTCCCTTTTTCTTTTTTTGGTCTTAATTCATCTGTTCTTTTTTTGGCCTCCAGATGACTTCTGGGTTTGTTGCATATGTCTGGGACACACTTTTTTTTAGATGTAGTCACACAATTCAGCCATGCTGGGCTTCTCTACTTAGGAATCATTCTTAAAACTCAGAGCATGTCTGTCCTCTGCCATGAGGTGCATGTGGGGTCGGATCTTTAACTCTCCTTTTTCTTGGTTGTATTTCTTCACCAATGGCCTGGTTTCAGATTTTGATAACTTCAAATTCCACGTGGGAAAATATCTCATGGTCAAGCAGGTAGGAAGTGAGAGACTGGAGCAGAAAGTCCTCTGAGCAGTTCCCAGTCCCTCTGTGCTTGGCTCTGGAACCTTCTTGGCCAAACTGACTTTTCAAAGCATGTTGAGCCCCGCTGCTTCTGAGGACCGCCAGCCCCATCCCAGAGCAAACTCCATTTTGTGATCATCCCCTCCCCCTGAGCAGCACCTTCCTTAGGTCACCTCATAAACACAACGCAGACCTAAAGCTGGGGGTTCTGACTCTGCTCGGGGCTGTGGGTCTGGTGGAAATGAAGTTGCTCCTGCTGGACATGGGGTTGCAAATCCCAGTTCAGCTGGGCTTGCAGCTGACGGAAGGGGAAGCTGGTTCCTAGACCATCCCCACTAAGTGCCCCTTCTCTGTCACGTTTCTTGCACTGGGTTGCTAAAAGCCTGTGCTGAAGCAGAGGCATTTTGCTGGCATCAAATCCAGCCTGAGGAAGGTTCAGGGAACTGACTCACCACGCATGCTCTCTCATCCACGGGATTCGGAGTAATCCTGGCAGGGCTTCAGGGCTGAAGGAGAGAAAACGTTTCAAGTGGGACAGGGGAGGGAGGGGCTGGAGCTGCTTTCCCTCCTCCTCCTCCACATGCAAGTGCCTTCTGATTCCAGGCCAGGCAAGCCTGGAGCTTTTTCCCTTTTATGTGGAGTCCTGTAGAAAGGGAACTCCAAGGAAGGTGAGAAGTAATTTTGTTTATTTGTTTCGAGGTCAGAGGAGTGGTTTGAAACCTGTTAGAGATGCATTAATAGCACCTTCACCTGTTTCCCTAAGCACCTTGCTGTTGCAGCAATATAACTTTATTTAGAATGGTAATCAGGCTTTTTTAGCAAGGATGTGACGAACACAGAGTCACGATCTGCTGCGAGTTTGGATGCACAAGGTATGAGACTTCAAGACCAGAGCTGCCTTTCGTCTGGCCAGCTTGGAATGGGGCCAGAGGGTCTCGATTTACATCCATTTATTGAAACTTGGCTCATCACTCCCTAACTTGCTTGAGGTGAAACTAATTTTGTGAAGCTTCAGAGTAATTATTCCACAGGCTTTAGAAAGGAATTGGCTCTTCATTAAACGGAGATTTGCGGTGAGCTTTGAACAATCATCTCTTTAATTTTGAAGAATGTTCATTTTCCCTGGCTGTCTTTTTCATCTTTTGTATTTTATTCCTCTCTCTTCCTCGCTTTGTAATTTCTTCTCTTTTCAATGGCAAAGTGGACTGAGGAAGCGGTGACCAAACTCTCCTGTTCTACCTTTCTGGTTTCACTAAGAACCAAAAATACTGTGGGAAATAGGAAATAAAAGTTCTGCTGGGATGAGACTTGTTCAGTGGGAGCGTGTGGATTTGTGGAACAATGGATTTCAACAAGTGTTAGCTCCTGTTCTGCATCTTGCACCACCTGGGAATTTCTGAAACTGTAGGAGCTGACAGCACAGAGCTCCAGCCCTCACAGGAATGTTCACATGTTACAATTGTCCCTGAAAGGCTGACCCATCCGTGGCTGCCTTCAGGTCTTGTTAGCGGGTTTTAGTCCAGGTTTGATGAAGTTTGAACCACATGGTGGTAAAGGAGCCTCTCCCTCGCCTTCAGTGCCCTTGCAAGCGGGACTTTGATACACTTTCTGCAGTTGTAGTGCCCAAATGAAGCACTGAAGGGCAGGTAGATCTCTGATCAAGTGTGCAACTGGGTCGCAGACTTCAGAGGAATGCCCGTTTTCCCTCTTCCTCTCATGTCTGAACAACAGTCATTTATTTCCAGTGGGCCCAAATTTAGGAAAGGTGGCAAACTGAGTCAGACTAATCTGCACTTTGGGTGTTCTGAGTGTGTATGAACAGCTGGACTGCAAATCCCTTTAGTCTATATTAGGAGCTGAAGGTCACTGGCATGCCTTCAGGAAGGTAATTACCCCCAGCTTCTAATAAGGACTTGGATTTTTTAGCTGTAACCTCCATGTCCACGTTACCAAAAGCTACCATGAACATGCACATCTGTGTTTACCTCTCGCTGTGATGGATGCCTTAGGAATCAGCAGTGTCATGACAGAAATGATCTGGTTTGTTTTCTTCAGAAGCAGTCCTGCCTATGAAAGTGGAATTCCCTTGATCTGAACTTCCCAGTCTTGATGCATCTATTCCTTCTCATTTATTTAGTACCTCTTTACTAGGTCCTTTCCCCTTAAAATGAAAGTGTCTTTGGTATAAATATGCTCTGTACCCTGTCCAGTCCCACGGGGCTTGACTTTTGAATTGGTCTGAAACCTGGCAGTGGCACTTTGATGAACTTCAGCAGTTCCAAATTCTAAAGTTTTTAAACAAGCACTAAATATTCTTAAAAATTCCCGAAACAGGATGAAAAGGAAATATTGAACTTCCCTTTGAAACCTGCATTTTAAAGCAGTTGTTCCTGCCTCCAATATTAGGAGAAAAAAAAAAAAAAAATCCCAACCATCATCCCAATCCATAAATCAGAGGGGATTTAGCTGGAGAATAAGCTCTATTTTGGGTGGGAATTTAATTTTCTGTGGAAAACTTTAATGGTAGCCAAAGAAAATCCTCTATAAAATATGGCACCGGTTTTATTCAGGCTCCTATTTTCTCCTTGGGGCGAGGCTTGCAGCCAGGTCATCTTCCATAATGCATTGCTTAGTGAGGGGTAGAGACATCATACGAATTCCTGGTTGTTGAGCACTGACAGATGTAACCTGGTATGAACTTCCCCTCTGGTATATGAGGTAGACAGAAGTCTGGTTTCTTGGTTGTGTTTTTTGTATTAGTATTATTTTAAAAAAATTAAAACTTTCACATAGTCATATGGTACATAATTTCACATATAGAAAGGAAAGGAAAGGAAACCTGATCGTTTCTGTCCAGAGTAAACAAGTTTCTCCTTACTATCTTAAAAAATAGAAAAATCTTTCTACTCCTCTCTTCTGAAGCCTGTGCAGCTTCTTTGGGTGCTTGCACAGCAACTAAACTGTCTGCTCATTATATGGCTGGACCTGAAGACGTTGGGTGAGTTTGCTTGATGGAGGTGAAATGAAAGAAAGTAGGTTGTGTCCCTGCTCTCAACCCCTCCTGGCAATCTCCATGCATTTGAAACCCACAGGCTGAAAACCACGTTTGTAACTTATCTTTTTCTGAGCTATTTTAGTAGCTAACATTATTAGTGTTAGCGTAATTAGAGGCATTCCAGCTCAGTAATGGATTCCATTCTGGGAGACATGAGTTTGCTTAGCCCTGGGCTTCAGTCAGCTAGAGTTTCCCAAATTGAATGGGAGCTGAAGATCCAAACTTCCTTGGGGTGAAAATTTGTATTTGTGTTCCAAAGCCTTGTCTCTCCCAATTTCCCTTCAGGACTTCCACTGTTTCTGACACTGGTACAGTCTCTGAATTCGTAGCACTGCTGCAGACCCACTGGCCCACAGCCCTCCTCAGTGAAGCAGTGATTACTGCAGGTGACCAGATGCCACGATGGCCTTCAGAAGGGTGATCCCAACCAGGGAGCCCGCAGCTTCTTGTTGCAGGGATGGAAAGAGTTCTTGGAGCAGAAGGGAGTCTGATGTGGACAAAAATAGAGCTGTGGTCTGCTCCCTCGTGCTTTGGTGGTGGACTGACTCAGTCAGATCCTAGCAAAGCTTCATGTGCTGCTGGGAGGGTGATAAGCAGGGAGGTTCTGGTGGTTTTATTTAGCATCACTTCCTGCGGGCAAAGCTTCCCTCCTGTTGGTGCTGGTGGGGGCTCTGCGGGGCTGAGCTACCCCTCTACTTGTGAGGCCAGCATGGAACGAGTTGAATTAGGATCAGTCTGCTGGTGCTGGGGGCTTCGTGTGCAGCCCCTGGGAACCGAGCAGGGCCGCTAGCAGTGCAGTCTCCCAGCTGGAGATGACTTCACCAGCTTGCAGGGAGATATTTTTTTTCTTCCCAAGTCACAGTGCTGCCAAGCAGAAGGTAAAGTCATGAGAAGAATTGGAGGGGGTAAGCAGGGTGGGAGGGAGCTCTGCCTCTAACCAATTCCACCTGTTCCTGTGCACACAGACTTGCTCTAATTTCTGGCCATCTGTATTTTTACTTTACGCTCTGCCTCAGAGTCTCCTCCAAAAGGTTTTTTAAATTACTTTCCCAGCCTCCTCCTTGCAGAGAGAGCAGCTGATTAGTGGCTCCCCCTATTTAATTTTCCTATCTAGACTAATTATTTCTCTTGATGGTCTATTTATCAGGCTAGTTTCCCTTCTGGGCTGGTTTGCTCTGTGATGCTTTTCCAAAGAGGGGAGGAAGGGTAAATAAAAACCAGACAAGCAAAGTAGAGGCAATTCCATCTACATTGTTTCTTATTAAAGGCATGCTGAATTCTTGGGCCGTCCCCCTCCACAAATGAGCCCATCTTCTCCTTAATTTCAGTGGTTTCTTGTCTCTTCAGTGTGTTTCTACATAGCTGGGACTTAGCCCTGTGTTCCAGTGCTCTACAGGACCTCACTTCTGATTCTGCCCAGACTGAGTAGGTCTACACAGCTCAGGAAGCTGCCTGGAGTGAGAATGGGCATCCCGAACAGCATGGGCAGGCTGGGCAGAAATCTGCTGGAGCAATGAGAGATGCCTTCAGGGAACTTTTCTGTCAGATGATTTTGCTAGCAATTCATGTACAGTTTCGAACAGAGGCTGGGATAGAAAGGCTCCAATTGCTCAGAAAACATTCAGCCGTATGAGAAAGGACTCCTCCTTCAAAGTGCTCTGTCGTCCATTCAATGCACTGCACTTTCTCAGGACCCTACGAGAGGGCAGCTGTCTTCCAGTCCCATCAGTAAGGGATGAGGCGGAGCTCTGCTTTCCTCTGGAGCATGTTGGGTGCTAGATGAAGCTGGAAGTTTCTAGGAATACAGCTCAAAGGCTGGATTTGTTGAAGTGTCTTTTCCTAACTCCTCCAAACTTCAGGAGGTGCTCAAGAAGAACAGGTTATTTTAATTTCAGTGGCCCCAAACTATGGGTTGTCCAACCTCAGTGTTTTTTATTATTATTACTATTATTATTATTTTTAATGGTGGAAGGGGAGTGAAAGGGGACCTCCTGGAGGGGCAATCTTAGGGCAGACACTGGGTCAGTCTTGAGTCTAGCCCCAGGGATAACAACTGAGCTCATCTGTTGTAATTTCTACTCATCTTATCTCATGGGCAGAGTGTGAAGCAAATTTCTTCTTAAATCAGTCTCAATGCCTTGAGACTCCAGATTTTCAGCATTCCTAGCTGGATTTTGTTTGTAATGCACTGTATGGACCATACATTTAAATATCTAGTTCTGTCTTTGATGTCCTGGGAAAATGAATCACATAGATTGCATGTTACTGTTTCCCTTGTACTTTAATCCTCTTAACATTATCTTCTTCCAGTTTTAATAATTTCTCCTCTCCTGACACACCAGGCAAAAAGCATGTTTTGTGCTCCTGGTTTTCAATGCATGGAAAGCTGCTGATTTTCTAAAGGCGTGTCATACTTCTTGGAGATTAGCTGTCCTACTCGTCTCAATTTTATTTATTTTATTTTTTATTTTTTTTAATGAAGGTTCCAGCAGGTCAGTAGCTCCTGTTGCTCATTTCTCATGCTCTTTCAAGGAAGGGTGACTGCAGTGAAGGCTCCATTAACAAATGCAATGGTAATATTATCTCTTTCATCTCTCCCTGTCCGATGCAACATTAGCTTGTTTTTTTTCTATTTTAACTTACTGCAGCTAACAGCAACAAATGAAAGGTGGTAGCTCTTTGTGCTGCCGGTAGTTAGGCTGGGGAACGCCTTTTGCTTGGGATGGCATGGATTTACCTTGTTTGTAAAGCATCTGGACAAATTAATGTCAGAGACATTCACCAGGGATATCTCCATCCTTGGAGGTGTTCAAGATTCAACCGGACAAGTCCTGAGCAACCTGATCCAATTAGAACTGCTTTGAGCAGAGATCAGACTAGGTGACCTGAAGACACCTGCAGGCATGCCCTTTTGCTGCAGGATGCTGGGAAAGTATTCTGGGGAGTATTGCTCCAAATCTGAGTCTCTTTCATTAGCTTCTCATTCTTAATCCCTTAGTTTTTGGCTAGGGTTGGAGACAGGGTATTGGGTTAAAGAGCCCCTGGTGGACTCAGTTTGGCTTTTCTCTTTTTATTATTCTGGAACAGTTACAAATGATAGTTGTCAAAAAGCCTGCTCCATTAAATTCATGATCAGGATTATTTACCTAAACCAAATCTCTTTTGTATGTTTAAGCATGTGTATTTAAACATACACACTGCATCCTGGTTCCTTTGAGATTTACTGTGTGTTTCTGTTTTCATTCCTGTCTTTGGGGCAATATGTGGAGATCCTTGTCTTTTTTTTTTTTTTTTTTTTTTCAGAGCTGTCCAAGGCAGTCAAGCCCAGCTTCCAGTTGAAACAATAGAAATTGTTACTTAATTTTTTTTTTAAGTTTTTCTACCTTTTGTTCTCCAAAGAGTTAATCATTTTTCAATTTCTTCTTTGGAAGGGTGGGCAGTGATGGCAGCATGTGCCTTTTGCTCTGCCTAGGGTGTGAAAAACCTGTCTCGGGAAATTAGGCTTAGCTCTAAATGTGCTAACTTTATGGCCTAGGTAATCTACTCTTGGAATGAAGTTTAACTTCCAGGGCCTTTGAAAGAGGGTTATTACCACTGATTAATGAAGGAAGGAACCTCAGTCTGGGCTATGTTAGAGATGAGTCAAGTGACAACATATAGGGCAGCCCTACTCTGAAGAGCATGACATCTGCTCTGTTGGCTGCTTCTGCCTCCTGGTCAGCCTGGAGAATGGGAGCACTTGAAGGGCAGTTGCTCAGTATGCACACACAGCTCTTCAGCCACAGGCTAACTTCTCTTTCCAGTCTACAAAGGAGCACCACACTGCCACATGGCCTGACCATCAAAGACATTACAGAGGGGGAGGATCACCTCCCTTGACCTGCTGGCCATGTCCTTTTTAATGCACCCTAGGATCCCACTGGCCTTCTTGGCCACAAGGGCACACTGCCAGCTCATGGCCAACCTGTTGTCCACCATGACACCCGAATCCTGCTCCTCAGAGCTCCTTTCCAGCAGGTCAACCCCAGCCTGAGCTGATGGGTGCGATTGTTCCTCCCCAGGTGCAGGACCCTACACCTGCCCTTGTTGAACCTCATCAGGTTCCTCTCTGCCCAGCTCTCAGCCTGTCCAGGTCTCACTGAACAGCAGCAGAGCCTGCTGGGGTGTCACCATTCCTCACAGCTTTGTACCATCAGTGAACTTGCTGAGGGTGGACTCTACCGCTATATCCAGGTCACTGATGAAAATGCTGAACAAGACCAGACCCAGCACTGGGTGCTGGATTAGGAATTAGGCTTCATAGTCTTTTAGTATAAATCAGGTTGTAAAGGACATCCTGAGGTCATCTAGCCCAGCTCCCTGCCCAAGCCAGGTATAAGGACAGGACAGGGGGCAAGACAAGGAGCAATGGGCAAAAACTGGAACACAGGAGATTCCATACAAATCTAAGAAAAAACTTCTTAGAGGGTAGAGACCCACCTGGATGCCTTCCTGTGCAACCTGCTGTAGGGAACCTCCTTTGCAGGAGGGTTGGACTGGATGATCTCCTGAGGTCCTTTCCAACCCCTACATCATGGTTTTCCACAGGTATTCTATTATCATGACATCATGTAATAAGCTGACACAGGTGGGGAGGCTGCTAAGGGGAAACCACAGTCCCCAGAATGCTCCTGTCCCTTGCCACGTGGTTTCTGGGTTCTGGGAGTTCCTCCTCCCATTTTCCTCCGATTGCCATTGTGGATGCATACATATTCTTTCTTCCATATAAATATTTTCCAGTCTGTCAGATTTATTTCTCTCAATTCCTTTCATATTGTATTATATTACATTCCTTTGTCATTTTAAGTAACTAATTATCCTTTATCTCGATTGCACCTCCTCCTTTCTCACTCCTCTATTCAACCTCTGTGAGGGGAGCTGGGGAAGAGGGCTAGGCCCTGTCATGGGACAATCTTTAATTAACCTACGACACCCTGCAGTGCTGTGATTCTGTGATAATGGGCTAGGTTGCTCAAGGACTTGTCCAACTGAGTCTTGAGCACCTTCAAGACAGAGATTCCCCACCCTCTCTGAAATTGTTACACCACATGACCACTTACAGTAAAAACCAAAAAGTCCTTAAATCTAACCAGAGCTTTCCATACTTTAGCTCGTGCCTGTTGCCTCTTGTCCTCTTGCTGTAGGAAGAGTCTGGCTGTGTTTTGCGTATCCTCTGATGAGGCAGCTGTCGCAGCAGCAAGGCTTCCTCTGTCCACTCCCTCTTTAAAGCTGGGTGGAACTGATTCTCTCAGCCTGCCCTCACAGGGCAAGTGCTCCAGACTTTCCACCATCTTGGGCCTCCATTGAGCTCTCTCAATGATGCCCATGCATTTCTTGCACAGGGGGCCCCACACTGGGCATGGTTCTCCACCTGTGGTCTCATCAAGGCCGAACAGATGGCAAGGATCCTGTCCCTGGACCTGCTGCTGTGCTCTTGCTAATCCAGACCGAGACACAAATCCTATAGGAACTGGATTACAATTCACATCAAATGGATTTGGTTTCATAGAATCACAGCTTGTGCTGGGTTGGATGGGATCTTACAGCCCCCCCAGCCCCAACCCCCAGATCAGGCTGCCCAGGGCCCACCCAGCCTGGCCTTGAGCACCTCTAGGCATAAGGCACCCACAGCTGCTCTGGACAGCCTGTGTCAAAAAATAAGTCCTCTGTCTAGGGGGACTGAAGGGAAAAATTTGCTTGGGCAGACGGTTTTGTAACTGATCATCCCTGTTGTGCCACCTACACAAACTGTCATTCAGGAAAACCTGAGGCAACATTCACTCTGCTTTAGATTCTCTGAAAAGTAAAGAAACCAGTCCTTTCTCTCACTGTAAACAGTGATACTGCCTTGCCATTTTTGTCTAGTCTACTCAGATTTTGAGGCAGGACCATGAGACCAGGAGCCTTGCTTTGACTTGGGGAATGCACATTGTGAACGTGACAGAAGGCACGGGTGGAACTGGGATGTCTCTGGCAGTTGCATGCAGCCCATGCAGCTGGAGCTGTTCATTTGTGTGACATCCGAAGATGTGGCTGCCATAAGAGCCTGCACACAGAGAGGAGTCTGGAAGGATGGATTCACAGTCACATAACGTGAATCAGTCTGAACCTTCCTGGAAAAATAGTCGACTTTTTGTTTAGCCATAAAAAAGTCCAACAACCTCTTTTGTTCCGGAAACCTCTGGGCATATTAAGCGAAACCAGATACTCGAGGGTGGGGGTGTTGGGGGGGAGAGGCATACAGGAAAGCAATCAAAACCTACTGGAGGAATTTCTCCTTTCTGGAAGAACATAAACCAGTACCAGAATGTAAACAACCCGCCATATGTAACTTGTAAATCAGAAGTAAAAGGACCGACTTCCCAGCAGGCCATTGTGAACGGTTGGCTGTTGAGTCTTTTTATTTTTGTTCTTCTTGTTTGATTTAATTTAAAATTTGTCATTCTTTTCCCTCCTCTTCCTGCTCCCCCAAGATGAACCACAAGCTGAACTCCTAAAGCATGGCCTCCTAAGTGGTGCCTGAAATAGTCACAGCGTATTAATTTTGCAGCAGCTGAAGCATGGGGTTTAATAGGGTCTGACAATGGTCCCTCCTGAAATCCTGCCAAGAGCATTAGTGGGTTGGGACAAGACTGAGCTCTCTTCCCCTTTTGATCAGTCACCTGTGCTAGCCAGCGCACGAGCTGGGCAGTTTATTTCTTGTTTGTTTAGACTGCAAGGAGTGGCACTGTCGGAAACGCAGGAAGGGTTCAGCTGGGGAAGATCGGTGTATCCAAATTGCAAGTTTCATCCTGCAGTGCATTTCCAGGTTTGTTCTAAGGATGGAAAAGAGGAAATTTCCAGAATAACAAGGAAGAGAAGAAGGAAAGAAAGGAAAGGAAGAAGGAAGAAAAGAAAATGTAATGTTGCATGATGTCTGTTTTTTCTAGCACCTCTATCTTGATCTCAGAGTAGTATTCACAAGACAGGCTCTGATCTCTGAACATAATGCTAATTGATAGGAATGAAACAAGCAATATTTTGACTTCTTAATACCTACAAAGCACAAACTGAGTTTACAAGAACAGTATCCTGAAGGCAAAGACTAAAAAAGATAATTTCTTTTTTACTTCTCTCCTGTGTTAAAATGAACAAAGCCCTCTTATTGTTTCTTGCTGTTGAGAAAGTGGGGGAACAAAGAGGCCAACCCAGCCTCTGGAATATTTAGGGACTTTACCTCATATCCATTTCAAAGACACCTCCCCTAGCTGAGCTTGCAGGTAAAGTTTAGCCAGAGAACATTGTTCATTTACATCATTTCATCTCTCCCCCCAAAACAGGGGCAGTTGTAATTTGTAGTAATTTGTTAAAATAGCAATTAGCAGGGATCCCTCCGGTTTCAGCAGCTGTTCTGTCAATGGGATGGTGGCAGTGCTGGGATCCCCCTACCCACCGCTGCGTGTTTAGGATCACTGCCTGCTCAAGGCAAACCTGAAACTCTGAGCAGGTTTCTGAAGGCTTCCTGAGGGCCTTGCCTGCCCTTATCATGACAACCCGAATATGTTGTGCTCCTGACAAGATTTCACATGAGATTAGAGGTGGGGTGGGAAGCGGGATGGCGAGGGGCTCGTCAGACTCCTCTCGTTGCAAGCCAGAAAGGTCATTTACCTCTTGGGCTGCTGGAGGTAGCACGCTGGCAGGCTGCAGATGAAATCCAAGATGTGCTTATGCTGGCTCTTGGGATGGCAGAGATGACGGAACTTGGGCATCTCACTTGCGCATCAGGAAGACGGAGCCTCTGGCAACTGCTGCAGAGTCTGTGAGCACAGCATTGCTCTTGCCCCCTGCTGCGGGACTGAGCAAGCTTGAAAGACAGATCCATTTATTTATTTATTTATTGGAGAAGGGTTTGAGGTGTGCAGGAACAGGAGCTGAAGGGCTGCAGCCCAGCTGGGGCCCGTGCATGCCACGTGATGGAGATGAGCTCCCAGTTAACATGGCAGGAGTCAAGGCACTGCAGCTACGCTAAGGTTAAGGTAGATGAGTCCTACCCAATGGGAAAGTACAGAAAAAAAAAGTGCACTGCCGTTCTGGCTCTTGTTGCTGGATGTGTTTTGCAAGTCTCGTGGGAAGCACCTGCTCTCTCTGACATTTCTGCTTTGCTGGTGCCCTCTCTGTCCCTGGTGGTGGTGGAGGGAGAATTTGTGCACAGCTGGTACTCAGGAACTTTCCCAAAAGCAAACATGTTCTGTGAAAGGTTTGTGATGGAAAAGTTAGAAAACAAGAGGGAAGTGGTGGTTCAACCAAACATCTCAAATATGAACAATACAAGAGGCTTTTTTTGGAAGTCATTTAATATCGGTAATTTTAAAAAACTATTATCCAATCTATTCTTAGCATAAAAACATCATTTGAACTACTTCTGTTTGAATTAAAGTGTTTCCTTTTGGAAAGGCAATCTCCTTCCTTCCTTTCTTTTTATTTCTTTCTTTCTCTTTCTCTCTCTCTCTCTTTCTCTCTCTCTCTCTTTCTCTCTTTCTCTCTTTCTCTCTTTCTCTCTTTCTCTCTTTCTCTCTTCTCTCTCTCTTTCTCTCTTTCTCTCTTTCTCTCTCTCTTTCTCTTTCTTTCTCTTTCTTTCTTTCTTCTCTTCATTTTCTTTTTTCCTTTTTTTTAATGAGAAACAATAAGATCACAGAAATTTTCTGAAATAATTTGAACTTGAAGACTTATTTTAATAACTTGAAACAGCTGATTTTAGCCAAAAGTTGAGCCAAAAGATATTACTTGGCCCTAAAGAGAAGCATTATGAAAGTTCAGAACTGATGTTAAAATCTTGGCCAATACCTTAATATAATCAATACAGAGTGTTCTCTGCGTAAGAGGTAGTGTGGAAATGTGCTTTTCCTTCTTGGGTGTTGTTCATGTGGATTCTGCACAACCAATTACTCAGACAATGGTTTCCAGCAGTAGTAATGGCCCACTTGGGTCTGTCTGTAATCCAGCACTATGCACTATCTCTTCCAATTATCTAAAGGAAAGTACAAAATGCCTGGTAAAGTTTTTTTTTTTTCAGATGGTGCAATCCTGGCAGAAAGGTCAAGTATGGACAGGACAGTTATACGAGGTGATTGTGATGACTTGGTAGAAAATCGTCTCTCGATCATGTTGATGCAGCCAAGGGCCAGTTTACACTTATGAAAGGCTTACAGAATGAGACAGCATCTTGGAAGGCAACAGCTCTGGGGAGCCTCGGGATTAACAGAAGATAACAAATTGCATGTATACAAATTACTTTAAACAACAGGAAATCCGCCAACTGTCCACTACGCCTATGGTGGCTGGAGAGCTTCTGGGGACAAAGCGCCTAACAAAGGTCATCTGAGGTGAACTGGGGGTGGTGGGCTCATGAACTGGAAGGACAGTTAAGTCCTGGGACAGGCTGTGGGGTGGGGAATCCTCCTCCTGTAGGACTGTGGTATCTTGCAGGAACAAATAGTCCTGCAAGCAGTCAGCTGAGCTTTCCCAAATCCTCTGGACTTGGAACTGTGTGTCTTTGCTTTTTGGGAAGCATGAACTTGATAGCTTGGATTCTTTCCCTTATCCCTTTAAAAATGAGGGATGTATGTGGGTATTGCTGAAAACCAGTTTAGCCAACTGCAGTATTATGGTAACAGCTGCAAGTGGGGCTGGGAATGCTACAGAATTCCTATTCTCACCGGAAAATTGAAATTTTTATACAATATCTTGTGGGGTTTTTTAGAGGAACTTGTTTTCTTGAGATGCTCAAATATCCAGGTGCTGTTTTATCCACTGCTTTCTTTAATGTGCTTAAACCATGCGTCTTGCTTTCTTTTCCCCTGCTGAAAGGAAGAAACATTTTGGCTATGCCTATATCAGTAAATTAGACATGCTGGGACTGTTCTGTGGTACTGACACCAACTGGCACAGGAGCCCCATGGTCATGCTGTTGGGATCTCTTTTCCTCTTAGACAGGGTGGCTGCATCTCGACCTACTGGGGGTGGTCCCTGTCTCAGGCTAGCTTGCGTTCAGGCACTGTTCATGAAAGCATCACTTGGCCTGGCCCAAAACTGTGCCAGGAGCTGTTGCAGGAGTGGAATAATATAGAGAGTGGTGTTCCTGTGCCTGGAAATGTTCACTGACACCATTTAATTTACTAGTGCAGATGTAGCCTTTGTAGGACCTGGTGCTCTCTGGTGGAACAAATGACTGCTGTGATAAATAGTGGCTGAGGTGAAGCAAAGCCAAAGGATGCAGCGAGCTGCTTCATTGTGGTGCAATGAGGGTTAGGACTTGTCTTCCATTGCATGATATATTCATGCAGGCACTGGAGTTACTCAAGGGGGGAAAAGAAGCAACCACTATCTATCCTCAGTATTGACACAGATGTATTTCTTACTCATGAACTGGCAGAGGCAATATTAGTATGCATCTCCTCTTGAGGAAAAATTACCATTTTTGTGGGTTTTTTGTTTCTGGGGCCAGGCCCTTGGCTGATATGAATCAGAAGAGCGTTGCCAATGCCAGGAAATTATGCTAGTTTCTACCAGTTCAGATTCTAGCCAAGGATGTGCAGTCATTCCCAGTTTGCTTGTGCTGTGGAGCGGTGGTGGTAAGGAGTGGCTCAGTGGATGTATTTAACTGCTATAGGTGTTACGAAAAAAAAAAAAAAAAGAGTTAACTTTTTTTCAGTTAACTAAAAAAAGGCAACGGTTAACTCATCGTGTCTTCTCTCTGGAGCCTACAGACCGATTTCATATAGAGACAATGGAAAATATGGTTCTGCCATTTAAGTCAAACATATGCAGGGAAAGATCATGTTCAGAGGACATGGCACCAATGGCTCACCTGGGACAGGCCACTTCTCTCTGCCAGCTCTAGCAGGGTTCCAGCCCAGCAGCCCTTGCCTAGAAGAGCTCTGAGCAGAAGCTTGTCCCATGTCCTGGCGAGCACATGCCCAGCACTGTGGGCTGCTGTCAGTGGTGACATCGACTTGTCCTCTCAACCACTGACTTGGGACACATCTCCTCTCTCCCAAGGCTGCCCACATGCACCTGGAGTGGGAGTTGCTGAAGGGAAAAGGGGCTTTTGCAGCTCCACCTTCCCAGTACATCAGGGCTTTGTTTCTTCCCAAAGGATGGCCCTCGAGCATTCACCTTACTGGGGAAGCACCTGGATCTACAGGATGTACAGGAGCTTAACTTCTGACGAAAGCAATGAGATTTACTCATGTTTATTTAGGGTGCTGATACCTGATTCTGTATTATTGAAATTAGTGAGAAGTGTATCACTATATTCATAGACAGAGGCTCAGGCTCTTGGACATGTAGAGACAATACAGCAAAGAGACTAAGAAAAATCCCTTAAATAGACGACTGGATAATTTCTGACAGTTAATGACCTACTAGAAGATCTGACAGCTTAAGGGCCCTTCATCTAGGAACTTATTAAATGCCAGATCCATTAACTGTCATTACTGCTCTTACTATCTTTGGAAAAGTAGAAATGCTCAGGAAAACAAAGATCTTTCTGAAGTGCTGTAAAAACTGGAGGTTGAGCTGCACATGGATGCCCATGCACTGCAGGTGGACACAGTCTCACTTGCATCAGGAGTGGTGGGTTTGTCCTGAGGAACTTCAGTGGGATCTGTTTTCCTGGGTACTGATCTAAGGTGCACATAAATAAAAACATAGCAGCACTTTTATTTTCAACCTTCCTCCAGTTTAGACCTCAAATGCTGAGCTGCAGTTTTCATCCATGAAACCTCTGGTCTATTTACGAGATTTCACATATTTTCATGAAAAAGGTATACAATATAATTTCTTCTGCAGATGAGAGATGCAGACCAAATGCATTTATTGGACATTTTCCTTTGTCTCAGATAGTTAAGATTAAGGAAAGAACACTGGTATTTGGAATCGTAACAATTAGGCTCTAACTTTCCCTTTCTGTATGTAATTTTCATACCATTACAAATACTCAGATTTCAGATATGCAGTACTGTAAGAGAAACAACACTCACAATTACTATTTCCTGAATAGGGGCATAGATGTTAAGCTGTTATAGTGTCTGAAGGGTCTTGCTTGCCCGTGTTAACACAACAGTTCCAAAAACAGTTTGCTCTGAACCTCTTCTGCCTTCACTGACACATTGGCGCAACTGTGCTTGACTTAACAGTGTTACACTGGTGTCAATCCAAACTGATCTGGGAATTTGATAGAGTTGCTTTGGTTTCAAACCAACATAGGAGAATGCAAGGCCATTGGCAGGCTTTCGTGTTCTAGGCCAATTTACTGCTGGCTAGATGGCTAATGGGGGTGAAAGCTGGGACCCTGTTTCATTTACATTTACAGCAGAGGAAAAGTGCTGCTTGCCAGTGGCAGGAGATCCTTTCCAGACCTGCATTCCCAAAGCAGGAAAATTTCACTGTTCTCTGTGGAGCTATGCCAGGGTGGAAATGGTGAATTCAGGCTCTAGGACCAGTGTTTTTTAACCACGATATACTTTCCTCAAGAGTGCCATAGTCTAGGGCAGACAACAGGCTTTGGAAAGGTGAAATACTACCCCAGAACATCCAGTGATGGAGAAAGGCTGTAAATCCATTGCCTTCAGTGTGGCTTTCTGTAGCACTCACCCCAGCCGTTAGCCTGCTCTGTTCAGAGATGAGCAGTGGTGAACTTTGGGACTTCTCTGAGTGTCCAAGGAGTGAACTGAGAAGCGATGGTGATGATGGTCTTGTAGCTCAGCATGGCTGTGCTGGTCTTTGAATTTTCCTGTCTGTGTTGAGTGAGTGGTTGGAAGATCACATTGCACTTGGGTATTCCTTTGTGTCTTGGAAGGATGAGACTCGGTAAACGCACACCCTTTCATTTGGGGACATGAAATAAATTGTTCAAGGTTACAGAGCAGAGCTGAAAACAGACCATAGCCTCCAGGCTCCCATCGCAAGGCGTTGGCTACCAGACCTGGCCTCTGACAAAGGCCTTTGAGATGATTCCCCATTTCTCCTTCGTGAAGCTGGTCTGACTCATCTGCACTGAGCAGACACAACTTCCCCTGTCCTGTTCCCACAGCAACAGCTGTTGCCTTTGGCTTGAGTTCAAAAAGGTTTCTAGGTGCTGGAGTCCCATAGTGATCAGTGGGAGCTGAATGTCAAATTGCCTTTTTGAAGCTGTGTTTGTTGTTTGTCTCTGCTCTGAGAAGCTGTCTTGTTTCTGCTGGAGCCAAAGTGGCTGGTGGGACAATCTGAAGGTTCAAAGATGCTGGTTTTCTCCCCCCCCCCTCCCCCCCGGGTTAAAAGATAAGAGTATCTACCTGTTCTGTCTACCAGCTGGTTAACCATGCAGCCAAATAGACTCAATCAAATAATTGTGGCTTCTCCTACTCAGTGCAACTCCAGGCCATTGGAACATCTTCACTTTATTTTCCTTCCCCATGTAACTTCTCAGATGTAAAACTAATTTTACTGGTTACAGGGAGGGATTTGGCTATGAAAACTGGCTATGAAAACTGTCTCTGCTTCACCAACAGTTCTTCCCTTCTTTATTTAGTCACTGTCTCGAGAGTGAGCTCCTAGTCTGACAGAGCAGCAGATGAACCAGGCGAGGTCCATGAGTTTCATCCTTTATTCCCAGCACACTGTCACATGCCAGTGGGGAATGGGCAGTGGGTTCCAGCAGGTTGCTTGAAGAGAGGCATGTTCCCTCTGCTGTGTGATGTGTCTTTTCAGAAAAAAAATGAAATAATTTTAAGTTTTTATTTTGAGATGACAATCTTGTATAGAAAACTTGCCCCAAATTAAAATAATTGAAAGCAGTAACTATTTATTCTTGTCCCACTCCAAAAAAAAAAAGAGGCTTTGATTGGCAACATTGAGTTACGCCGCCTTCAGCCAGCAAACCAAATGATGAGGGCTTGTAGGTGCCAGGGGAGAGATGGCTCAGGAAACAAAAGTAATGAAAAGGTGAAGTGACTGTAACAGTGGGAAGCAGCAGGAGCTGCTGTGCCCAAACAGAGGGCTGGAAACGTGCCCATCTCTGACTAACATCTACATAGTTATTTATTCCTCCCCAGAACCGGGACCTCCCCCAGGAGCTGCCGCAGATAAGATTTGCAGGAACACTTCATGGTAATTTTGCCCTGCCACCGGGCAACCCTAGTGTGTGCCCCAAAGTCCCCACGCAGCATTTGGATCAGGTTTCTTCTAGGCCCCTCATGACTCCCTGTTGTAACTAATTTTTTCTTTCTTTTAAAATTCAAAGTGAGGGCCATGTTGCAGCCCACTGGGGAGCTGCTTTTAGAGTACATTGTGAGGTGTGTCATGGGGGTGTAGGGAGTTGCTTGCAAGAGCTGGAGGACTGTGGAGGATGGATAGCATCAAACTTGTGCAAGACCCACCTATACAGTGCTCAGGGAGTAAAAACTGGAGAAAAACACCCTTAGAACAGTGCCTGGGTTTTGTTTCAAAAGACACTGGTTCATCCCACAGAGAGGCAGGAGTCAGCTAACAGATGCAGTAGGGGTGACCAGAAGGCTGTGACCTAGGGCAAACTGGTTTGCCAAGCCATTGATGGTTTAGATGTTCCTGGTGGGTTGGCAGGGACCTCAAGGCACTGTCTCAGACTGTGGCCTGAGCAAGTGCTCAGCTGCCAGAGTTGGACATCTGTACCCAGCCAGCTGCAGCAATGTGCGTGGGCTGCAAATGCACCTGAGAAGCAGAATAAATCAACCCCCACCGAGCCCCTCCTTCCTCCTGCTCTGGGTGGCTCCTCCAAAGTTGCCTCCAATGTTATGGCATGGGGCAGATACCCCCTGAGGGACTTCAGGGAAGAGCTATTTCCAAAAGTACCCAAGGGACATAAGCCTCTGATAACCCTGGTTTCTGCTATCTGTCAGCATTGCCTGGGCTGGAGCGGGGTGAGGAGTAGGCAGGGCTGTTCCATACTTGGGCATTTCGGCAATTGTCTCTCTTTAATTTGGGCATGGCCCTTGCCTCTTGAATCTCTTATCTCATGCGTATTTTATTTCCCCACATGGAGTACAGCTGGGGCAGGAGGTTTATAAGCAGGAAGGCATTTCCCCTCCCTGAGCATGGCTTGGGAAAGGGGGAGGGAGAGGGGAGGTGATTTTGTGGCTGACAGACCAAGGGGATCCGACGTGCCAAGCTACATCTGTGGTTCCTGAGAAATCAATTAGCGAGGGAGGGGAGGGGTGGTTGGCAAACCACACGGCTGAAAGGAAAACATCACAAAAATGAAGCCGAGGGATGTTTTGAGGAAGCAGTGCCGCTGGAGGATGTGAGCTAGTGGCTTTGTTTGGTAGCGGGTACGTGTGAGAGAGACGCTCACCAAAAGGTTAATCAAGACCTGGTAGGGAGAGCTGGCGTGGGATCTGGGAAGCAGGCTGCTAATAAAAGGGACTGAGAGACCGCATTATCCTGTGCTAAACAATCTAACCCAGTATCTGTGGTATGTAGTGGCAGAGATTGGGGAAAATGCTCATTTGGCAACACTGCAGCATTTTGCGAACTCCATTAGAGTTAGCTGGAGCATTTGGGCTTTTTTTCAGGCTTAAGTTCACTCCCCACAAGTCTGGAAGAGTTGAACTGCTCTGTCCTAGTATTTTGGAAGTGAGTGTGTCCAGAGGTATTTAAGCAAGTACATTTCTGATGCTGCTTGAAGTGGAAGTGGAGAGTATTGGAAATGTCCTTCGGGATAGTCGGCACAAACTGCAACCGTATTGAGAGAACTCTCCTGGTACCAGCCCTTGCTCCCTGGGCTGTGATTATTTTAAATTAAGTAACTCTTTGGGTGCACATCTCTCCATTTCCAATCAGAAACTTCATCCCAGATTTTCTTTTGCATCTTTCCTCAGCCCTGATAACTTCCTAACTCATTCCTCTTTCACCAAAAGGAAGATGTCTGGTTTTGGGATGTGACTCACTCATCACTTCAGGAGGAGATATGTGGGACGGGTGATGATGAGGATTGTCTTCATCGTGAATTTTCTCTTCCCTCAGCCTTGGCCCAGCATAGTTATGTGTGTGGCTATGTGGAGAGCTGGAGCAGGGATCTGATCTGGCTGAAAACCTGTCCTCACCCCTGTCCTGCCAGCACAGCTCACCAGCTCCGCTCACCACATGGGTCGTGAAGGCTTCCGTGGCACCAAGGTGTAGTAAAAACATGTGACTAAGGATCTGCTGGGAGTGTGATGATCCCTAATGTCAACAAACAACTCCAAGACCAGTGTGAAGGGATAGTAGAGCTGAGTCTTCAACTGATCAGTAAACTGCACTGCTGGGAGGTGGCATACGTGAATCTCAGTCTTCCTCCCCAAGCAAAAGGGAGCGGAATCCCCATTTCCTACATCCTTGGAAACTGCTCAGACTGCAGGTTGACTTCCCTCTCTTTCCTCTCTATCAATACCATTGCAACAGTGCCAGGGGGACAAGAGTATGCAACACCTTCTGGAGAAAGCTCTGGGGCACAGGGAGCATGTCTGTGGTTGTGGTGCTGCATGAAACACCTGCAGCTCTGGTGAGAAGAGAGGTTTAGGATAAAGCCTCAGGCTCATAGGCTCAGGGAAGTACCTTGGCAGGCGTCTTGGCTGCCGTGTGCTCTGCAGGGAGATTTGGACCCCTATCTTCAGCTGAGGATTGCTGTATGGAAACGAGGCCCTCAGGTCGAGTGCTTGAACTCTAGGGTGACTTTCCTAAATATACTTGCTTGTCATCCATGTAGGAATGGTAACTCTGGGTTCAGCTACGGGTTACACTTTTCTCTTTATTGTTATACTCAAGGCAAACATTCTTCCAAGCTCCTTCCTGGTGGAACTATCCAACATGTAGGGCTCTTCTGGTCTGTTTGTTTTCACCATGATTTTTTTCTTTTTATTAAATTCCTCCAGAACCCTTCCTAGGGTCTTACAGACCACTGCTTGTATGGTTCCTGGGAGAGGAACCTGCTGAGAGTGGAGAACTGAGCCAACATGCAATGGGATGGAGGAAAGGGGAGAGAGTGTGCATGAGTCTGAGCAGGAAAGGAGTTGGGAACAAGAGCTGCCGATGCTGTGTGATAGTGTCCCTGTGTGAGACGGAGTTCGTCTGTGGGTGTGAGAAAGGAGTATTTGGAAGTGAGCAAGTGTGGGCGTGAGGTGTGTGTGAGAGTGTGCATGCATTTCCATCCCCACACTTTGAAAAACTTTTTGGAGCACTGCAGCGTTCGAACAGGCCCCAGTTCCCAAAATAATCAACCCATCTCGAAAAGTTACGAAGTCTGTGGACACCTGGAGGAGACATATGTCCTCGCCATGCCTCAAATGAATTTTAAGCAGCTGATGCTGGCTGATGCAGCTGTGCTGGCTCTGTGCTGGCTGCAGTGCTGCAGTGGGAGTGGTAGCATGGTGTGCTGGAGGTCAGGGCAGGTGCAGAGGGACGTCTAGGGGAGTACAGCACCTACTGCTCACCCCCAGAGCTTCCTCCCACTGGGCTTTTTCAGCTTCAGAGAGATGGAGAAATGCTTTGTCTTCTTCATCTCCTCCATGGCTACCCTGAAGAATATGAAAGAGGTATGGTCAGAGACCCATAGGGTCAGGGCTGGGCAACTTCAGAAACTTCCAANAAAATTCCAAAATTTAAAAAAAAAAAAAAAAAAAAAAAAAGACAGAGAGTGAAGTCATCCCAGTTTTCATGTTGGTGTGATAGTCTTTATTGTTTTCTCCTTCCAGAGCCAGCACTGCTCTCCAAAACCAGTGTAAGCACCATGTGCTCAGTCTGGTGTTGCAGCTCTTCAGAGCTGTGTCCCTGGACTAAAATGCATGGGCGGCACGTACAGCATGTAAACCCTTTTTATCCAAAACCATATGTGTGCTGGCACCACTGCAAGGGGATAGGGCTTCTCCTCCTGTGTCAGCACTTCCCTGCCTCGCCAGCCCCAACATGCGTTCACAACGGGGGAGACATGGGCTCAGGTCCCTTTGCTGTCAGGAAGGGTTCAAGTCACGTCTCCCACTACACTCACCTACCACCCTCCAGGGGCTATGCAGGGAGGTGGCAGGTGGCTTTTTGCTCTCCCTTCCCCCTGTCTGGGGGAAGCTGTTCCATACTGCAGCAGGGAAACACCAGAGTCAGTGGGTCAGCAAGAAAGAACAAGCAAGGCTGTGTTAGCGCTTGGGGAAATTCACCTGGGAGCAGGGAGGACAGAGTTCCCATTCCTGCTCCAAGGACTGTTTATGTATTTTGAAATTAAACAACCCATGGTGCTGGTAACTGGAATTCAGGTCTCCCCACTCCCAGGGGAGTGCCCCAATCCCAAGGCTGCGGAGTCATGCTCACTCTTGCCCTCTGGAGCTTCAGGTTTTGATTTTTTTTTTTTTTTTTTTTTTTTTTTTCCCTGCTGCATAGCTTCTCTAGAACGGGGGTGTAAGCCCCTCTCCAAGCTGTTGGCTAGGGGCACTGCCCACAGTGGGCAGGATTTGGAGGATTTGTGCTTCCCGTGTCAGAGAGAGCTGCAGTTTCCCACACCCAAGGAATACTCTCTAGTCTTTCAGCAGTTAACTGGGAGAAGAGTGCTTGACTTTTACCTCCTACTCCTGCATCTTATAAGCATGGTGTGTGATGTGGTAGGCATGTAATGGAAACACCTATGGGCCAGGCCTTGGAGGTGACACAAGGGAGGAACAATGGGTTGGCCAGACATAGCCTACGTGGACTGAGGCACTTCCAAGCATGTCCTAACGCCATGCTTCTGGGCTGGGGACTCGCTGTAAAAATGGGGGTTTCTCAGGGACTCCAGTGTATCCAGGTTGACATGGTAGGTGAGCAAGGGTGTGAGAATGAAATCTTGGGCATCAGTGGCTAAAACATGCTGGGTTTGGCCATATGGACTCCAGTGAGTGCTCTTATTTGTCTTGGGCCAAGATCCTACAGTCTCCAATGGTAGTAACCCTTGGAAAATGGCATGGTCTAAAGCCATGTTTCTATCTGAGAGCCTGGGGGCACAAGTTGCAGTGGGACCATAAACAGGAAACCTTTGATATTGGTTGTACTAGGGATGAAGAGCAAGAAGAAAGGCCGTTGCACAGCTGCCGTTGAGCTTGGTGCACCCACGTTCCCCAGCTTTCCCTCTGACTTTTCAATGGCCATTAAAGCAGACCCCCAAATCCCATAAGAGCTGTCGCCTGATCCTGCGAGGCACTGGACTCCCTTCTGGAGGCACAGAGGGTCCTCAGCACCGGTTACGATGTCAGTCTCCCAAGTTCTAGTTCAGTCTCAAGCGTGGAGTCTGTGCCTGTGGGCAAATCACTTCCACCCTCTGTAAGATCTGGCTGTAAAACAAGGCTAATAACACCAAATTACCTACCTGTGAGAATTAATGAGATCATACTTGCTCAGCCCTTTGAAGGCATGAAGCATTACAGAAGCACTGGGGCATTATTACAGAGTGTGTTTTTAATATATGTCTAGTTTCACTTACAAATTGGAGTTTTGCTCCCTTTTGACTAAACGGCACTAATTAGACATGTAGGGTAGGAAATAAATGTTTCCAGTGTTACTTAGGCTGGAAACCAGTTAATTTCAGGGTTCTTTGGTTTAATTGCGTCTGAAAAGACATTGAGAAAATGTGTAATGAGCTGAGAACGCTTTAACTTTGTTTTTATTGTTCCCTAAACTCTTGCTTCTGCTAAGTCACAAGATGCCAGTAAAACAGTGGAGAACAGGACGGGAGCCCTTTTTTTTTTGATATGTCAAGGTAAAATAATTCCTACTTATTCAGCTTAATGTAGCACTCCACTTCCATAAATCTCTGAGCACTCCACAAAAGCGGGTTCAGCGTTACCCTAATTTTACTAAGTGGGAAACATAAAGCACAAAGAGGTTGTGGGATTTGCCCGGGGTCAAGTAAATTAGGCTTGTCTACGTGAGAAACATGTGCCAATTTAGTAAAACAGGTGGAAAACATACTGTGGACGCTTACTTCATTTTCAGAGTAAATTTTCTTGCTTTCACCTTAAGCCAATTCATATCAATTCAGGCTTGCTTTCATTTAGTAGCTTTCAAGTGAAGGGTTCCCACAGCCTGTTGTGCTGGGTTGGCTAAGTTGGAATAAGTCACCCCTTAACAATTGCTGTTGTCTGTAGACGCACTCTCAGCGGCAGACAGGAGTTAAGGGATGCTTGAAGCCCAGCACACCCTGTTATCTATCACTTCTGGGGAAATCCTTTTCCTTTACAGGGTTAGATTAGGTCACACTGATATAGAAGAAGCCACAGTGTATTATCTCCTGAGCACATTTGAATTAGCGAGCAATGTCAGTAAATGCAAAGAGTCAATGAAGTTATTGCAGTTTTTATTAATATAGCAGAGAGCACAAACACAGCCTAGTATTCTAATCACATTTTAGATGCCTGACTTACTGATTTAGGCAAATTTTTCAGATTTAACTCTACTCGGTTATGTTTCCCCCTTCTCTCCCACACATTTGTGCAAGGCCTTTGACACGCTCCCGCACCACATCCTTATCTCTAAACTGGAGAGATAGGGATTTGATGGGTGGACTGTTCGCTGGATAAAGAACTGGCTGGAGGGTCGCAGCCAAAGGGTTGTAGTCAATGGCTCTACGTCCAGGTGGAGGCCGGTCACGAGCGGTGTCCCCCAGGGGTCCCTCTTGGGACCAGTGCTCTTCAACATCTTAATTGACGACTTAGACTGTGGGATCGAGTGCACCCTCAGCAGGTTTGCTGATGACACCAAGCTGAGTGGTGCAGTTGATACCCCTGAAGGAAGGGATGCCATCCAGAGGGACCTGGACAGGCTGGAAAAGTGGGCCCACGAGAACCTGATGAGGTTCAACAAGGCCAAGTGCAAGGTGTTGCACTTGGGTCGGGGCAATCCCAGGTGTGCATACAGACTGGGAGAAGAGCTCCTTGAGAGCAGCCCTGCGGAGAAGGACTTGGGCGTTGTGATTGACGAAAAGCTGGCCATGAGCCGGCAGTGCGCTCTTGCAGCCAGGAAGGCCAATGGCATCCTGGGCTGCATCAAGAGAGGGGTGGCCAGCAGGGAGAGGGAGGTGATCGTCCCCCTCTACTCTGCCCTTGTAAGGCCTCACCTGGAGTACTGTGTCCAGGCCTGGGGCCCCCAGTACAGAGGGGATGTGGAGCTGTTGGAGCGGGTCCAGAGGAGGGCCACCAAAATGATCAGAGGGCTGGAGCACCTCTCCTGTGAGGAAAGGTTGAGGGAGTTGGGATTGTTTAGCTTGGAAAAGAGAAGGCTCCGGGGAGACCTCATTGCGGCCTTCCAATACTTGAAAGGAGCTTACAGGCAGGAGGGGGACCGACTTTTTACACGGGTGGATAATGGTAGGACAAGGGGGAATGGGCTAAAACTGAAAGAGGGGAGGTTTAGGTTGGACATCAGGAAGAAATTCTTCCCTGAGAGAGTGGTGAGGCGCTGGCACAGGCTGCCCAGAGAAGCTGTGGCTGCCCCATCCCTGGCTGTGTTCAAGGCCAGGCTGGATGGGTTCCTGGGCAGTTTGATCTAGTGAGGTAGTGGTTGGTAACCCTGTCCACGGCAGGGGGTTTGGAACTAGATGGTCTTTGAGGTCCCTTCCAACCCAAGCCATTCTAGGATTCTATGATCCTATGATTCTATGATTTGCTGTCCCTCATTGCAGCTCACCCAGGAAAGTTTGGATGGGTACGTTGCTGAGTGTCATCCAAAGGTCTGTATGTTCATATGAACAACCAAACATCACATACCTGACATGGCTTAGCTGTCAATAAAAACAGAAAAATTAATATTAAAAAAAAATGGAACAATACTGAACACTAAAAAAAAAAAAAAAAAAAAGTTGCTCCAGTGTTTTTCTCTATGAAGTGTAGAAATGTCCAGGTGTTGTTTACTTTCAATTAAAAAAATTTCTCCTCCCATCTCAGCCCTCATGATGAATGGTGGTGTCAGATTTTGTATTCAGGAGTTTGTTCTTTCTGTACCCTGAGAGGAGTTCTACAAAAAATATGTTAGCAAGTTGTTTCCTCAAAAGTTCTGATTTATGTTCATAACATGAAGATTTGAAAGAATTTAAAGAATATTGTCTCAGGTCCTGCTGTGAATCATCTATTAAAACTTAACTGCAGAAGATTAGCTGTACACATAACAACTGCATTTGTACAGAGCTTAAGACAGCAGTGTCCTGCTCAGTGATTCAGAACTGTAGATATTAATAAAGTCTTATCTGGATTTTTCACATTCATTGAGGGAAAAAAGGAAAAAAAAAAAAAAGATAATGCAAAGGGTCTGCACTGAACTCATTGGGATATTAGGAGTCTTGTTTATGCTGCTAGCACTTTGCAAGGGCATAAACAGGCAATTTCTGAGAACCTGTGATACAGCACGTAGCTGTGATATGTCCATGCCTATCGATTGGATGCATCTCTGTGTTCACTGTCAGAAAAAAAATTAATTTCCAAAGAATAGGAGTCAAGTCTTCACCCTCTAACACGCACATACAAGGCCAATGGACTCCATTTAAATCTAAGTGCTGTAAGTTAGGTGAACTGTGTTACAGAGTTGTTTTTCTTTTTCTTTCCTCTCTTTTCTCCCCTTGCTTTTGTGAGGTATTGCATAAAAACAAGGGAGCATACTGAAATATCACAGGAAAGTCAGACTAGGGAAGTCTGTCCATCTTAATCACTCAAAACCACTCCTGGGTCTGGATGTGGCAGTGTGGTATTTGGTGGCTTTCTGTTTTTCTGTAACCTTGGAAACAACCATGACTAAAGAGACTGCGGAAAGAATATTTTTTGCTTTCCCACTGCTTCATTCCTGGGGAATATAATTAGGAAACCCTAAGCTCCACAGTCAGGTGGGCTCTTTGGGGATTGCGTCTGAACAACGTCAGCTTTAGGAGAGCTGTGGCTTTGTCTGAGGAGGATCTGGGGGGCACAGTGCCCGAGAAGGATGCTGGATGTGGTGTTTGAAACCAGCTGTGGGCAGGGAACATCAGAGGACAATGACCTTTCTTTCTTCAGACTCAAGAAATATTTAGAAACACTTTGGATCTGATTGTTGGACCAGTCTGAAGCTGGCTGGGAGCTGCCCAGAGAAGATGTTTGAGCTGTCTGTGACAAACATAGAGAAGGAAAGATTTTGGCTTGGTTTACTGAATTAGGAGAACCACGAGATCTGGGGTCAATGTTCAGCTCTCCATAGAGTTGTTCTGTGACTAGGGCATGTTCCATGCCTGTATAGTGGAATTAATCATCCTTCCATGTTCTGTGATATGGATCACAATCAGCACTTCCATTGGTTCCTCCCGCTACATGTATTTACTCAGTACATAGTTTCACGGTGCTTTGTCCATTACTGAGTAGTTTTTCAGTGATTTGTTATTGTTGCTGTTGTTAGATAAACATGGAAATCCTGTGAAACATTTATGCAGCTGTATTTTCATTCTAATATTTAGAAAGGAAGAAACTGATTCCTGAAGACTGAAATTACTGTAAAGTTTTCTGTAGTTACCTGCAGGTAGACACCCATGCCCATCAGAGATTTCATTTAATTATTTAGATTTACTTTCATCTATGCATTCATTATCCTGGATTAGGGTGGTGGTGGTGGTAATGTCTTTTTTAATCTGTCAGTTAGAGTTCTTCCACAGTCAAGGGAACCAAACATTGAACAAGACAGTGAGACACCCACTGGCCTCCCTCAGGTGTGCAGTTGGTGCTGGGAGTGGAGAGGACAAAGGAAATTTTCCAAAAAAGAGAGGAATTAGTTTGAGTGACATGTCAGAAAATGTGTTCTGGAACGCACAGTGAAGCAGGGTGGGTGCAGCCCTGTTCTGTATAAGGAAGGAGAAGACCATGGAAACAAAGGAGATGAGACAGCCATCTAGCACGGGAGCATGTCCCATACTGTTGTGGACTGGTGGGTATAAAGTCTCCCTGAGGGAGCCTGTCTCTGTCCTTTAATATCTTGTCTGTCATAGAATCATAGAAACATTTAGGTTGGAAAAGAACTCTAAGATCTTCAAGTCCAACCTTTAACCTATCACCACCTTAAGTAGAAAGTGAGCAGAGCTGAAGGAGATGTGCAGTTATCTTCTGATCATCTAGTTCTCCTGTTGGCTCTGTTTGTCCTTTGAGTCTTCCCCTTTGGTCCATTCTTTGGCAGCAGGGGAATCCCAGCCTTGCACAGGAGAGACATGGACCTGTTGGAGCGTGTCCAGAGGAGGGCCACAAAAATGATCCATGAAAGATAACATGCCACCTCTAATGTTTTTTGTTTTTGTTATTTGTTTGTTTGTTTTGTTTTGTTTTCTTTTTAATTTCAAGTGTCGTAAGATGCAGAGAATATCCAGAGCCTTTCTGATGGTTCATGTCTCAAGCGTAGGAAGGATAATCTAGCATGTCTCCTAAGCTTAGCTTAAAAAGGAACGCTGTGAACAAGAAAACACCCAGCAAGTCAAATACAAGAACTGGTAAGATGTAGAAGCCATTGTTTCTTAAAGTTATTTGGCTTTAAACCCCCCTGCTCAGATTCTGATGAAAGGCTGGAGTACAGCAGCCTCTTGAGAGCCGGGCACTTAACGTAGGGAAGTTCTGGGGCTCTGGGTGCTCACAGGCGGTTACATCAACCCTTTCCTTCTCTGTGGCTACTGAAAGCTACGGGAGGGAGCGCGGCCTGGCAGGCATCCCCGAGGCAGCTGCGGGAGCTCCGGGCGGCCGCGGTACCATGGACAGCGGTGGGGACACGGCCAACCGCGGGGCCAGCCCGGCGGCCGGGGACGAGCCGTCCCTTCTCTTCCTGAGGATGGTGGCCCCACTTCGCTTCATGCCCTCAGCCTTGCTGGGAAACCAGTGAGAATATTTCTCGCAGCCACTGCTGCTCTTCAGCTGGGCTGGCTGTTGGAAAGACTTAAAATGTTAGTAGTGTAGGGGACCAACACACTCACAGCTTGTCTATGAGGCATTCTTCATCTGTCCCAGGTAAAAAGCAGTATTTTCCCCAAAAGCAGAGCCCTTGACCTTTTGGTATCTTTCCTCTGACACCCATACAGAGCAGTGCCCCGTATCACTACAGGTAACTTGAACATATGGAGGAAAAAACTATAATAATAGGTATTTCTGACAAAGGGGATTTGACAAATGAATGCTGATGTTGCTGAGGGTGGAGATCGACTAGCAACTGTAGCTCTAAAGTGTTTGTCCTAGCTGTTGAAGGTCCAGGGCAGGCTAGTTCTGGCAGTACAGGGAGGTTACCCATCACACTATCCCTTCTGCTCACCAGAAGCAAGGAGTGTTGAGGGAAGATCAGAAAAATCTTTCAGGTTGCATGCTAAACACCTATAATTTAATGTTCAGAAAAAGAACCACCTCTGAGCCTGGGGAGGAGCAGTGTACAGCAAAGTGGCTGTAGATGCTAATCAGGCTTAGTGGAGAACACTAAACAGCTTAAACTGCAAAAGAAAGCTAATTGCAAAACCTCAGGGGAGAAACCCACCTCCAAGCATTATTCTGCTGCACCTCTGATCAGGACATTGGCGCTGAATGCAGAGAACTGAGGACATCAAAGCAGCAGCTATGCATAACCAAGGAGCACTAATAATTGCTGAGAAACTTGTTTGGCAATCTCATGAGCACAATACTTAGGAAAGGGATGCCATGTCCTCAAGTGATGTGCGTAGCAAACGAGGCTCTGGAAATCACCCAGACTTCTCCTGTACTTGGTGAATATTATGAAGTAGATTCATGAAGAGTTGGACTTTTTTATACCAACTGGACACTTGGCCACCAGCTAATTGCTTATATATGGGTACTTCTTGCTTTAGTTATGTTTAAAGGGTAATTTGCCTCACACTGTCAGCAAAGAGAAATTAATGCCTCTGAGGACTAATGCCATGTGCAAATTAAATTCCTGGCCATACCAGCCTTGTCTGCAACAGTAGTCAGTGTGGAAGGAAGGGATACCCATGGTGGATGGACAAGAAGAGCTGGGGGGTGGTTCTTCTTGGGTTCTGTCAACATAGCAGTTTGAGCACTAAGAGGACTTCATTAAACGTTTGATCTGTATTTCAGAAGTACATCGATATTCTACTAAAGATCATGGTCCTATCATGTTTGGTGCTGTGCAAACACACACTCCTTGGCCTGACAAGTTTGTTGTCTGTAGAGGGACAAAATAAACAAAGGCTGGGTTATGAACTCCCTTTCTGAGGTAGGATGTGACTCAAGCTTTACGATGTTCAGTCATTCCAGACTAAGGAATGGAGGGGCTACATGTGTTTGTGAAGAACAGGGTGAATATGCTGTAATCCATAGGTGGGTCCCTAAGGGCATCCAGAGCTGTTCAGCTTTCCTGAGCCCTGCATCGGGGCTGGATGTTGGGGAAAGAAGACCTGTCAGCAGCTTTCTTCTCATGTTTAGCACCAGGATTACATGAGCATGTGTGTATGAGGGAGAGTGCTGTGATTCTTGGAAGGTTGAGTCCTAGGGCTCTTCTACACCCCTGAAGCTGAGGGAACTGGTGGGGTTTTGCCCTGGAAGGCTGGCTCTTGTGGACAGTCAGATCTGTAGGACAAAGTGGTGTGGAGAGCTCTGAAGATTTTGGATCGTGGGCCTCCCATGATGGCAGTCTGTACCATATGAGAAGATCTTATCATCTCCTTGTATTGCTAATGAGTTTTCTAATTTATACCAACGCATTGCTTGGCCTACTGTAGTATCAGGGCTTTCCTTGGATGCCACCAGTTGGCTTTCTCTGGGTGCTGTTCTGTATTAGGCAACGTGATATCCACCACCAAAGCTTTCATGGGATCTTGGGGACAGGCTTCCTACGTGCCCGGACAAGCATTACAAAAACTGTTTCTCAGTGCAAGTTTCCCACAGCCAAAGAAATTCCTTGCAGGGGCCACACCTGCCTCTGAACTTGTTTAACACCAGCCTACTAAATGGGTGAAGCTGATAGGGACTGGAACCCACTGGAAAACACGCAGCCCAGCCCAATCTGAACATCTTCACCTGCGGCAAAACTTTCCTCTGCAGACAAGGGGACAGATGTCACCTCCAGTGCTCTGCTCCTCTTGACGTGCTGGGGAAGAGAGCCGAGGCCCACAATAGGCATACCATGGACAATCCCAGTACTGGCAGCAAGAAACATAGCTCTGCACAAAGGAGAATCGAAATCACTCCTGGATGCAGGGGAATCCAGAGTCTGAAGACCCTCTGTGAAATTCCTGGGTGGGTTTTGATGCTTGTGTTATCCTGGCAGCAAGTACACCCTTTTTGTTTTTCAGCTGGAACAAGTTTTTCCAGGTCTGGAAGTGTCCCAAGTGAGAGGAAAAAACTGTGATATCTTCAGCTGCTTAAAGACTCATGGGAAAAACTTTGAGAGATTTCAGTATCATTTAGTCTGAACCTGAATTTGAAACCTGGTCTGTCCCTCACTTTTGAACAAAGGCACTGAAACTTAAAGCAGTGAGAATGAGGAGAACTGAGTTTAATTTTTTAGGTTAACAAAAAAATTAATTTTGACTAAAAACATTCTCACCCCAAATACCATTTTGGATCAAAAATATTTGGCATAATGTGTCCAAATTTTGAAACAGCTTCATCTGGAAAAATATACATAAATAAATAAAATACCTCTTGTTGCCTTTTCCAAATAAAACCTTTTCCTGTTTAATTTTGCAAGGTATTTTTGGTTTAAACATTGGTCTGATATTTTGTAAATCTTAAATTATGAAAAATAGAATAAATAATTTATTCCAACTTGAGTGCTGTGGCCTCTACCAAAGTGTTTTGTTTTGCTGATTTTTCTACCTGAAAAATAAATAAAAAGAAAGGAAACAAAAGCGATTTCTTTATTCATTCATTAATTTATTTTATTTTTGTTTGTTTGTTTATGCAGCAGAATTGAAGACCTGTTTCTCAAGACCTGTACTGGTCTCCATGACTGAGCTTCACAGTCTGTGATTAGATTTATGCAATCCTTTTGGAGTGATGCTGAGATCCCCATGACACTTTGTAGTGGTCAGAATGAAGAAAAACAGATGATAAATTTAGTGGACTGTTTTTTTTTTTGTTGTTGTTGTTGGTTGTTTGTTTTTTGTATCTTCTTGTTATTCAGCTAAACAGAAGATAGAAAACTTGTATTTTCTCTCTGTCATGTCTCTTGGGACTTTTCCCTCCTTTTGCTCATTTCAATACCCCCTGTACATCATGATGTCAGCATTGTGGCTGCTACTTCTCTTCTTGTCTGGGACATAGACATACCCTGTCTAGCCCAGACTCTATTTTAATCTACTGTCCAGCACCAAGCAGGTCTAAAACCCCTGCAGTCAGCAGAGGGAGGACATTTATGTGGAGATGTCCTCTGGGGCCATTAGATGTCGATCACTTTGCACACTCTTTCAGGAATCCTTGATCTCTTGATTGTTAAGAGCTGGTCAAACAGTTCTGCTGCTTCTGTGTTTGTCCTTGCTGTGCCGTCCTTGTGTATTCTCCTTTGGTCATCCTCTACCAGGCAGTGATGATGACAGAGAATGAGGCAAGGCGGTCTCCTGATCAAATCTCCCTGAGTGGTCTGTTGGTCTGCAAGTGCAGCAGCTGGGTTAATCCCTTCGGTGTGAGAGCCGCACAGAGCAGAGCTGAGTTTGTTTTCGTTACATCTATCTAGCATCTAATCTACAATGCGTTCTCAGAGGCATTTGCACCATCTTTTCTTAGGTTTTGGTTTTGTTTTGTTTTGAGTAAGGTTATATTCACAGAGTCATCGAATCATTTAGGTTGGAAAAGACACTTAAGATCATCAAGTCCAACCAAGATCATTAAGTCCAACCATATTCTAGTGTTAGCCACTGAAAAGAGGAGCTGGATACTGCCTGGCCATGTGGGAATGTGGAGCATGGCAGGGAATGGGACAGTATTTCACTCTCAGGCTGCATTTGACCAAAGCACAGCCATGTACATGGGCTAGCTCCCAACCGACACTTGAGACAGGGGCAATTATCTCAGTGGTTAAGTTGGGTGAACAGTGAGTGCAAGGTTCCTTGGTTCACTTCATGCTTTCTCATGAGCTTCCCTGCATGATTCCTGAGCTGGTGGTATGATTTTCCATCTTGTTTTCCCTCTGTGAGGTGCAGGATGACTTCAGTGGTGCTGTATCTGACGAAAAGGCATGTTGGCTCAGTTAGGTTCTATTCTGACCTACTTACTGATGTGCAACTGAAACTATTCCTGAGTTTGGCTGATGGCCATGTGAAACCATGTGGTTGCAACTGTTGGAAAACTTCTGAGCAGAATCTCATGGGAACAAACCGCAGCACCCTTTGTGGGGTCTGCCACTGGGGCTGCCACGATGTTGAGCAAGGCTCTGGAGGGACTGCGGGCATGCAGATATGGAGTGAGACTTTGTAATTTGTGACGTAGGCATGAGAGCACCTTGATTTTTGCAGAATGTTGAGTTCTAGGCTGATAAAACATTTGCAGTGAACACAGACAGAAGAGGCTTATGAGTCTCCACGTTTTAACCCATGGTCCTGCATGTGCGTGCAGGTTTGCATGTCACGTTTGAGGCTTGGTGAGATCCATCTGCTGTGCTGAATCACAGAAGCAGGTGAATTATTTGAGTAAGATGGGAATCTTTTCTTCCCCCTTCTTGCAGCTGGATCATGAGTGTGCCATTAACAAAACTCCCCTGCAGGTTAATGACTTAGAAAGCCCTGTGCTTTGCCCAGCTGTGAGAAATGAGTAACTAATACTAAGCACTCCTTTGAGAAAGAAGGTAGGACTGGTGAGGGGTGTTTGCCTGAGCTGTGTCTCAAGTCAGATCTCTGCGAGTCTTGAGTTAATGCAGGGAGGATTTCATGCTTGTGGGGCTCATAATTCCACCCTGCATGGAGTAAATGCTGCTTCACACTACGCTGGCTCTGTGGAAGACTTGAGCTAGGTTCACCAGGGTCTTCTGCATTGTGACTATTTCAATGTCCTGTGCATGGGAGTGCCGGGTATTTGTCCATCAGAGATATAATTTCATAAACATCATGGTGGAGTTTACAGGGTTTTACCTCTACATGCATGTACATTTTTTCTTGTGATGAGACATTGATAGTTCTTGCATGACAGGTAGGAAAGAACCTTTTAAACTGCTTATAGCGTGCTTGTTCATGAACCATCATAGCCTAGTTTGGAAGGGTCCACATGCTCTCTGTTTCACAGCACTAGTTCTGCTTTGCTAAATAAATAAATAATAAAGATCAGCTGATTCACATTTAATGATTTATGGAAAGGCAATGAAGATCTGTAAAAAAAAAAAAAAAGCCTTTTGAATTCAAATTAGCTGTGGGCCTGACTCATTTGTGTCTCAGACATCTGCGTGTGAAACTGGGCTAGGCTGCAAGAGAGGTCATGTAGTTGCCTTCTCTCCTCCAGACTTTCAGCAGGGGGAATCTCAGGGTCCAAATCTCAACCACTTGCTCCTGGAATTGGGACCCAGGAATTAATCTGAGATGAAGAGCAACCAGGAGTCCCTGCTGGGGCTGGTACAAAAGAGGTGGAGATCCACATGGAGTGGGAAAAGACTGGAAAAGAGTGAAACACTGTCACAGAGGGAGAAATGACTGGTGTCTCTCAGCCCAGTGGGAGCAGTACCGTCTTTCTATGACCAAGGGCGGACTTCAGCACCGCTGTCCCCTGCTGCCATTTCTCTCAGAGCAGTATGCAGGTGCTTGAGGACCATGCAGTGGGAGAAACACAGTGCTGGTAGCCAGCTTCTGGGGTGGTGGGTGCCATTCATCAAGAGGGAGGAATGTGGTGGGGGCTGTGGGGCAATCGTGATCCCTGACCTCTGCGCACATTACCTGTCTGCAGGGCAAGGCACAGCTCTCTGAGGTGGTTCTTGGCAGCTAATCGAGGCTACCAGGGGTTTGGTAATGCCTAGGAAGAAAGGCACTCTAACTGAGAACAGGCTCTGAAAAATGTCAGGCTGGCTCTGCACCATGATTATCACGGCCCTAGGACTCATCAGTGTGTGTCCTGCACCGTGTGTCTGCCAGCTGGTTGTGCACAAGACTGCTGGAGTGAAGCTCTACTTGCTCCAGGCATTGCACAAAGCGGACTGGGGTGATGGCATCCCAGCTGGAGGCTGGATACCTGCTGCAGGTGACCTTGCCTTTCAAGGTGCTCTTGACCATCAGACCCAGCTCTGCTGCTGGTGTAAGTGGCATTGGCAACTACAGAGCTCCTAGAAGCTCAAGTTCTGCAGCTGCTGGAGGAGTGACTGGGCAGGGAGACTAGACATCCCCCAGTAATTCAAGACCTCAGTGCAGCTGACAAAGTTCATAGGAACTGGATGGATGCAGCAGTGGTAGCTTAGTTTGGATTCTGCTGAACCTCTGAGAGCTGGGCCTTGCTGCGTGTGTGATCTTTTAGCATTACCTGGGCATCATGTATGAACGTGCCTCTGACCTTGGGCCTGCAGACCTCATTGCCTCGAGGAAATGCTGAGTCCGTGAACTTGTCAGATTTTAGGCCGGTGGAGTGAGGACGAGACCCACCCTCAGATGCATTAGATAGAAGGAATTAGGAGACGCGAGAGAAAAATCTGATGCAAGAGCTGACCTCAGAGGGAAGAAGGCAAGGGGAGAGGTTCAAGGTGGTGATTTCCCTAGGCATGGTTAACTCCATTATTTTCTTTATTTGATGGTTTCTTGCAAACCCTTCCTACAGCATACATTATTATTGGCCACAGTCTAAACAATGATGTTACTGAACCTCTAAAGTTTTGTCCCTGCAGAGCACGAAACAAAACTCCTGGGCTGAGTCACCCATCAGACATATGATTTTGGCACATCGTGTCACACAATGTATATTTGCATGGCTTAGAGGAGTCCAGGAAAAATTGACAGCTAGAAAAGGCACTGTCCTGACCAGCTCCTTGCAGGACAGAAGTTTGCTGTGAGGCAGCCTGCACCCCCATCACCTTGCACACTCCAAGATCTTTAGAAGATCTTTGGAAGGAGCCCTGGTATGGTCATCAGTGGAGCTGCTGTTGTACTTTAGCGCTAGTGATAATCGTATTTCTTTTGCTCAAGTTCATGCAACTATTCAGGTGACTTCAGAGACAGCTTTTGCCTTTACTTTGGGATAGTGCATAATAATAAGATAAAAAATCCAAGCCTGATTCCCTTTGTGGCTCAACAGAGCACAGTTCCATGTGCCAAGAATATTTGCCTCATTGCTATTGTGTTTTCTTCTTGCATTTCTTGTTGAAAAATACAGGAGACATAGCTTTTATGGGCGTCTTTCAGCAAAGGAAAAGAATTAAGACATCTGGATGGCTACACCCTGCTGTAAATCTCTTATGCATTGGTAGAGAAAGGCCAAACAACATCAGGTTTGCAAGTCACAGTAAATGATATAGGTGTAACCAGCCTCCAGTAAGCAAGCACAAGCAAATTTTGAGGTTTGCTACGGGTCAGGTAGGAGACAGTGGGCTGAAGTTCTTTGCGTGTGCAAAATGCCAGTTTGTCAGGGCACTCCGTTCTTCGTGCCTAGGAAGAGTATGACCCCCCACAAAGCTCTTCCTTCCCCTGAGAAACATCCTCAAAATGTTTATTTTTCTTATTGATGATGCACAGCTGGAGATATCCAGACTACCCATCTCTGCCCTCCCACCACCATGGTACCTGTGCAGAGGGCAGATGAAGAGGACAGAGATGTCCTTGTTGTTCCAGCACTGCAAGGAAACTGAAAAGGACAAGAGGGCCAGATCCTCAGCCAGAGTAAATCAGCAGGGTTCCACAGGTTACAGCCGTGCTGTTATGGCAGCAGAGGAAGCGGACCAAAGGGATCCCGGTTTCCTTTGCTGCTGCCGCAGAAGGATGGGGGGTCACCGTGGGCCCTCTCCAGGCTGGTGCTTATGGCATGAGCGGCACGACCCCCTGGAGCTGGTGGTGCCAGCGAGTCTGCCCGCGGCAGCACAGCGATTCAGTTTGCTCCGCGTCGCGCTGTTGTGCTAGCCAGGGGTTACTGGTCTGACTCCTGGCCCCCTGCTGCACTGTGAACACTGTGAGCCGTGCTTGGGGATGGAGGTGGTCAGGGCAGGGATGGGGTGCGAAGAGAAGGGGTGTTAGGGGCAGAGGGAGTGTGCAGCGGCAGAGGCCCTACTGCTGGGGCAGCAGATACCTGAGGTCTGATGAGGATGTTCCGGGTGAGGGGAGCGACAGCCCCCACAGCCCTTTCCCTGGAAATTTTTCCCCTGCCACTTTTACCAGGACAGGGACGAAAAATGAATTCAGGCTGCCAAACTCTGAATCCACCTTTTTCTAAGACATATTTATGCTCTTTTGGTGCCATTTGGCAAAGGTGGGCCCGGTTTCATTGCACAGGAGAGTGGGCAGGCAAGGAACCAGGTGCAGGTGGCGTTTGAGATAAACAAAGCAATTAAACTTTTACTTTTTCCTTCCGTAAACGGGAACAGCAGTTGAGAAGAGGCAGGAATGTGGCTCCCTATTCCTGTTCCTTAATGAGCTCGGGGGTGGAGGTTTGACAGACTCGCTCGCAGCCATGTCATTGTAATGACAGTGCTCTGCACTTAACACCTTTTACCTGGGGGATCTCAAAGCGCTGTGTAAACATCCACTCAGCTCCTGGCATGGCCGAGCTGCATTGTTCTTTTGATCTGGCAGCGGAGGGGGCGGGGGAACTGGAAGCAAGAAGATTAAAAAAAAAAAAAAAAAAAAAAGGAAAAAAATAATGCCAAGCCTACGGTTGCGCTACAAACGTAGCAGCCCAGTGGAGAGCAAGCCTGAAGTCCTCAATGGCATATCTGTCCTAGTGCCTTGAATCCACGGCCTTCATGCAACGACCTCTCCGTCCCATCCTTGATCTTGACTACAGAAAGCACCTTGGGACAGCCACGTTGCTCTGGTGATGACTTTGGGCTGGGCTGTGACATTGCTCATGGTCCTTTACAGCTGTCCCTGAGGCACGCTGCAATATGCAGCGTCAGTAGGGCTCCCTGAAGCGTTGCCATTGAATCTTAGCTCATGCCTGCCACCTGGCTTCCTGCCCTCCTGCTCCAGTGGTGGCAATAAGGAGGTTCCTTTCTCCTGAGCCCCTAGACCTGAGGTTTGGTGCTTCCACCCCCGGCCATCAGCCCCTGCAGGGAGCTGCGAGGGGACGGAGCCAGGCTCTGCCCAGCGGTGCCCAGGGCCAGCCCAGATCTAGTTCCTCTGAGACCACCAAGGCAGGTTCCCCACTGGCTATGGATGCACTGGAGCAGGCTGCCCAGAGAAGCTGTGGATGCCCCATCTCTGGAGATGATCAAGGTAAGGCTGGACGGGGATTTGGGCAGATTTATTTAGTGAGAGGTATCTGCCAACAGCAGGGGAGTTGGACTAGATGATCCTAAAGGTTCCTTCCAACTCAACCCACTCTACGATTCTGTGGTTCTATGATTTTAGACAGTTGCAGAGTGTACAGGGCTGGCTGTGCCCCGAAGCCTAAAGGGCTGCCCTCAGAGAAGGCTGGTGGAAGGACATTGACCTCTTCCATGCTACCAGTGCCGGGCAGATGTGCAGAAGTGCCAACAGGTTGCAACAGCTGGAGTCTCAGCATCTTTGCTGGGAGCCTATACTCCTGCTTAATTCTTGGCTAGGGTGCTGGAGATAGCTCAGCGTGGCAAGGAGTGCTGGGTGCTGCTCTGCAGACACAGCAAAGTGGAGTTTGAACACCATATGGAAATAAAGATTTTTGACCTGAGAACTTGTTGACAGCCATTCCCTCAGTATTTTCATGAGCTGTTCAGGAGCTCCCTTGATCATGGGTATCATGGATACTGTACCCGTAGTATGTTCCACCTCTTGCTTTAAAGTTGCCAAGGGCAAAGCCAACAGCAGTGGAAATGATAATTTGATAATTCTGTTTCTCTCTCCTTTTTTTTTTTTTTTTTTTTTTTTGCATTGAGGTCTCAGAGCTACCATGTGCTTGGGTGAAGCCCTTTAAAGCCTTACATTCACCCAGCTTTCTTACAGACCAAACCGGCTCTGCCTTGTTCTGCAGGAGAAGCAGTAAGAAACTCCTTTTTGTCAGGTTTCAACACATTTCTTATCATTCTTGGGAAGCTCATTAACCACTTTTTTAATGGAAGGTTATATTAGATGGTAGAATCTCTGACTAATTTTTTGGTTGCTGTAGCTGGGTAATAAATAGTCTGTGTGCTTATCTCAGTGACAGATGGCTTCTGTGTTGTAATAGATTGTATCTCTGTTTTATGCTAGAGCTCTCCTGTCCCTGGAGGCATTCTTTAGAAAAAGAAAAAAAATTAAAAAAGGAAAGGTGTTTATCTCAATGAGTTTGTAATCTCTGCCTTAAAAAAAAAAAAAAAATACAAAGCTAACCCAAATCTGAATAATAATTTATGACTCCAGGTTCATCCCATTTTATGGCAGAGCCAAGGAATGATAGTATTGGAAGCTGCTCTGTTCACAAAAATGTGCCCTGTATTTATCCTCTTGCTTCTCTGTCTGCTGCTGCACGTTATTAAGAACTGTAGCCTCTGCTGGGACGTCTGCCACTGTGTTTGCTGCTTTAACACTGGGAGTTTGTTGCTGGTTTGTAGTTCTGACAGGAGGTGCATTGGTTAAGTTAACTTTATCTGGAGGAGAGTGGCTCGCAGCTCTTACTCTTTGTGACCTTCACCTGTGCATCCATACTGCTGCCTACAGGAAGCCCATGGCCAAAGCTGATTGTGCTCATGTCTTTCCAGAGCAACTTGTCTGCTTTGGGCTCTGTTCTGTCTGCCTCTGAGGTCAGGAAATGAACTTTCCTAGGAAGGATCCTGGCTAGCAGGTGTGACATTGCTGTGGGCACATGCCCTGCTCCATGGGGTCTTGTTCACCACAGGGATGCAAATGAAGATGGGCCGACATTAAGTAATTGCAGGCTTGATGTCGTGCCTGGTCTAACATATTGGACCTTTCTGGAGATGTCTCTGTGCAGTCTTGGTTACACTGTGTTGATGTGCACAGCTTATGTGCCCTGCAAATGTAGTGGATGGCATGGGACTGGCCATCGGCACAACTGTTGCTCTCTTCTGGGAGACTCAGTGGTGTTGAAGAAGTGCATTTCAGAATTACAAGGTTGTGGCAAAAGTTGCTTGTCTCTCCTTTCTGTTTCTCTTTCTCATTTTCTTTCCTTCTCTCTCACTTTCTCTCTTTCTTTCTCTCCTTCTCTTTCTTTCTCTCTTTATTTTGGGGAGGGGGGGCAATTATGAAACATAAAATATTCATATAATTTATTTATTTTCATTTACTTGTGTTGTGGTGCCATCAGTTCATATATAGCCGACACCTGAGAGAACCCCAAGTCACTAGTGTGCTGAAATACGCTCAGTGAAATGCGCTGTCTTGCACCTGCAGTAGACTAACAGTGGAGCTCAGCTCAGGTATGTAGGCATAGCAGGATATACCTCTGCTACCAGTCCTGTGCACCCATCTGGCACAGGCTTTGATGCCACCATCTCCACACCATGCATCTGTAGAACATGTTGCCACAATGTCAGAGAAGGAAACTTCAGCCCAGCCCCATATCCTGGGCTGCATCAAAAGAAACTTGGCCAGCAGGGCAGGGAGGGGACCCTGTCCCTCTGCTCTGCGCTGGTGAGAGCCCACCTGGAGTGCTGCGTCCGGATGGGGAGTGCTCAGGGCAGGAGGGACATGGAGCTGCTGGAGCGCGTCCAGAGGAGGGCCACAAAAATGATCCAAGGGATGGAACACCTCCCCTGTGAGGGCAGGCTGAGAGAGCTGGGGCTGTTCAGCCTGGAGAAGAGAAGGCTCCGGGGAGACCTGAGAGCGGCCTTTCTGTATCTAAAGCGGGCTGCAAGAAAGAAGGGGACAGACTCTTTAGCAGGGTCTGTTGTGATAGGACTGGGGGAAATGGTTTCAAATTGAGAGAGGGGAGATTTAGGCTGGATAGAAGGAAAAAGTTTTTTACACTCAGGGTGGTGAAGCTCTGGCACAAGTTGCCCAGAGAGGTGGTGGCTGCCCCATCCCTGGGGACCTTCAAGGCCAGGCTGGACAGGGCTCTGAGCACCCTGACCCAGCTGTGGGTGTCCCTGTGCACTGCAGGGAGTGGGGCTGGGTGGCCTCTACAGGTCCCTTTAAACTCAGATGATTCCATGATTCTATGATTTTGGCTGGCATCAGTGTTAAGCTCTTAGGAGCACTCTGAAATATGCTGTTTGCATTTGAACCGAGAGCTTTCCAGACTGTGGCAAACTGAGTTTTTAATTTGACCCTTCTGGGGGGAAGAGATGGAATTTAGAGTTAAGCTTTGTCTCCAGCAAGTTTGGAAGAGGGATTTGGCAGCCAGAAATGACTTATGTCTGAGATTCTGATTATGTGTGATTTACAAGAAATAAAGTGGGCTTATGTAAAAAGATAAGAGTCCTGGAAAAGCTTGAGCTGTCCCTGGAGGAAGGAAGACACAGAAAAACCGGCAGCGCTAGGGACACTTCTTCCCATAGAAGTACTCTGCAAGGAACACTGTAGGGGGTACATCTCCTGTGTTTGCTTTTCTTTCCTTGGACACCTGATGTAACAACACCCAAACAAATCAGAGCTTTCAGGATCTCTCCTGTGAACATGTCCTAGGCTTAATTTTGAAGTGACTTGAAGAAGTGGCCATGTCAGGTCTTGCTGTGTCACAGACTAGCTTTGGACTGCCTTGCCTGTGGACCAAGACACCCACGGACAGAAGCAGTGCTGGAGCAACTCAGGTGCTCCCGAGTGCTTCACTCCCCCACCCACTCCCACCCCTGCTGTACGAGTTTGAACCAGGACCTGCTTTAATTCCCTGCTCTGTGCTTTGGAAGTCAGGCTGTTCTGAGTGCAAGCAGTATGTGAATAGTACACGCTGATCCTTTATGCTTTGGCCCTTCTCCAGTGCATATTAATTCTCCCACAGGTGTCACTCAGGAATGTGCGCAGGTTCATCCACGCTGTTCTTCTCTCGGAGGAATGGCTGGAAACTAGACAAATCTTTCCACTGCCTTCTGCTCCTGCCTTTTTTCAGACCCAGTTTCTGAGATTTGCTCTGGTAACGTCTGGGAAGGGAGCTCTGCTCTGCCTGTGATCTGTGATGCCTGCTCAGCACAGGCTCAGGTGGCTTTGGAAAGCGGCTCTGCGTTCCTTGGGCCAGTGTTCCTGCCTTAATCAGTTCCCCAGCCTATTCAAAACAGGATTTAAAACCTCACATGAAACAACCCACTCCCTTCTCACTCTGGCATAGCAAGTGCAGTGGTTACGGGCTTTCCAGAGACCTGATTTTGTTTTTGGAGCAGGAGCAGAGGCTGTGGCTGATGTGCCCGCAGGAGGGGGTCAGGTGAGGAAGCTTGGAGCTCCCAGCTTCTCATGGAGCCTGACCCCATATGCAAAGACTGCTGCCATGGTGCAGTTGCTCGTTTTGGTGATGAGACTGGCAAACTGGGCCATGATGGAGCGGAGGCTAGGATGAAGGGAAAGAGGTGAGAGTCGCCCCTAGGAACTCCACTGGCTGTTGTCCCAGAACCACCTCACATCTGAAGAAAGGCTGCGATGGCCAAATTGACAGCTTGCTGTCACCAGGGGAAGTCAGTGGCCTAGACACTCCCATGGTGTTGGCAATGCAAGTGTCTGCAGCCAGGATCGACTCCCTGGGACCTTCTTGGCTGGGGCCAACAGCCATCCTGCTCCTACCACAGGAGCAGGACACTTAGCAAATGGCTAGAAACACAATTTTTTGTCTCTTGGGAAAATATAGTCTGTGTTTTGCTGTTTTGCTCCTACTTGCGTCTTTCAGGTTCACACCTCTGAATTTCTAGCTCTAGTAAGAGTCTGTGTCAGGTCACAACTCGCCTTGGTGCTAGTGATTTAGGCCACTGTACGCTCCCAGGAGCCTGCAGTAATACAGGAGTCCTTCATTGGCCTGAGTTGGAGAAGACCTGCCTCTCCTGCAGAGAGCACCTGTAGAGGCAGGTCCCTCACCCCCTCTGTGGACCAGGCACTGGCACAGTGCCACATCGCCCACTCACAAGTGGTGCCAGTATCTGTCTTGTGCCTGTGATGGATACTGGCATGGAAAAAAGGGCTGCGGGGACCATCTGAGATTACGCTGGTTCTTCCACTGCTCCAAGGCAGGATCAGCTCTGCTTAATCCACCTCTGACAAACATCTGTCTAATCTTTCTCAGAAAAAGAAGAACAAGAACCCTCCAGTAATGGTGATTCCAGAACCTCCCTAGGAAATACACTTCTCCTTCCTGCTGGAAAAATTTCTCATTGTGCTTAATCTAAACCCGTTTTGCTTCATGCAATTTGATCTGTCTTCTTGTTCTGCACTGAGTGGATGTGAGGAGCGGCTTGCAGCAGCCTCAGCTGCAATCCTGTACTAGTATGAGCTATGCACAAGTGGTGGGGACGTGCAGCTAAACCTTGTGATAAACCTCATTGCATGTCCAGTGCGTTTACTTCAGTTTTTGCTGTCAACCTGAGACAGGATCAGTTTTTCCCTTTCTCCCCATTTTGAGAAGTTCAGTAAACGCCGAATGCAGGGAGCCCATCAGCTGCCTGCTATCCTGGTGTTGTTTTCTCCCTCTCGTCTCTCTCTGGGGATGCTCACCACTCTTTGGGTGACAGGTCCAGTCATTTGAGATCTCATTTCTACTTAGAAGTGGCAGTGAAGTACAGCCAGGGTGCAGGCCACTGCCTTGTGGTGTGGACTGGGAGGCAGAAGAGAGACTGCAGAGCCATTGCATTCACTCACATTCAGCTCCAGAGATGCCGTCAGATGTGTGCCTTCCCCTTTGGCTTCTGCCCTTTTCACGCAGCCTGTGTTGCCCCTTCTCTGTCTCCTCCATTCCCACTCATGAGGTGCTGGCAGCACAAAGCAGGAGTTTCACTCTGTCCTGGCCCCACCCTGCTTCCAAGTTTTTGGAAGCCCTCCCACTCACCCAGAGCCTTGGAACCAGCTGGGTTTTGGCTTAATCTAGTCAACACAACTAGCTGTGACAATTAGGACATTCCAAATGCCAGTTGCATCTGTTTCCCCTACCTGCCCCCCATCAACCTCCTTTAGATCGACTCTATTCCTCTAACAGTTCACCATGCCTGGGGGATTTATTCAATCAAAGCCTCTTGACTCAATCCTTAAGCAGGCAAAATCTGGTTGACTTCAAGGGTCCAGGCTGATTTCAGAGCTGGCTTTGCCAGGGCAGGATCAGAGTGGAAACAGCCTGGGGCATTGCCCTGCTGCTGTGTTCTGATGGCTTTCTCAGCTTGGTTCTTGATCCTTCCCTGACTTCCCCATGCCTTTTTTTTTTTTTTTCCTGGCTATCACTGGCCTCCTGTGCTGCCCTGAGCTCCATGTGGTCCCAACAGGGCCAGATGGGTTCAGGAGCACATCCTGGTGCAGCTGGAAGTTTCAGTGTCTGGATCCTGTCTGACCTTTTATTTTTTTGACAGAGGCAGTTTCCAGCTCTTCTCCTGGTTGGGCTGGTGGGGAGGTTCTTGTCAGGGGACAGGTGTTGTCCATTCCTCTGTTGTGGAAGCACCTTAGCTAGCAAGCCCCCTTGATACAGAGGTTAGGAATGTACCCATCCCCGTGGCCAGGCTATTGAGGAGAGGAGTGGGCTCGGCAGAGAGTTTTTGCCTGGCAGAGGGCAGAACCAAGTGTCCCGATGCGCGAGGAGTCCCTCCATAACCACCTCCCTTTTTGCACTTCTAAGCCCACATCCCACAAACACTCAAGGATCGCCTTTCCCAGGCTTTCTCCTCAATCACCAAGGAAGGCAGATGCTGAGCCAGCACCTTCACCCAGCAGAAACCAGTGCAGCATCAGTGGAGCCAGTGAAGGGAGGCCGAGTTTGGCTGGTGGAGGAGCAGGTCCTCTGGTGGCACTGGGCAGGAGGCAGGTTGTCGTTGTGGCCTTGCTTAGAGTGCTTTCCTGGCCTGCTTCAGGTATACCACAAACCTACACAGAACTTACTATAATAGGCTAGTTATTCTTTAGGTGGTACTCACATAGTTCTTATTTTTGTGACTTTTTTTTTTTTTTTCCTTAGAAAAACTCTCCTGGAGAACTGTGTGTGCTTGAGAGAAACAGGGATTTCACAAAGCGCCCAGCTAATGAGTAGGAGTCGTGCAGGTTGTCCCTGCAGCCAGCAGCAAGTGAGATTTAAAAGAAAAGAGGAGGAAGGAGAGAGAGAAAGGAGAGCAATGTCTAATGCAAACAATGACGCTGCCTGGTTGTGGTAAGAAAGTCTAAAAGAAACAAATGTCAATGTCAAATGCAAACTGGTGCGTTGCTGCTTTCACTAACAGCTGTGGTGCTTTACAGCAGTTTGGGAGCTCTCCATGCTTTTTGCAGTCATTGCGGTACTTTTTGCTTCAGGGAAGACCTCAACCTCTACATGGCACCCAGAAAAGCTCTTCTTGGGGAATTCCTTTCCTCCTTGAAGCATTTGGTACTGGCTCAACTGCAGAAGGATGTGCCCTGTTGGGTCTTACAGGGAAGGTCTCCCTCCTCCCTTCTTGACATTGCCATATACCTGAGATGCTATGGATGCTCATACACAAGGTGCACAGCACTGAAAGCCAGATTTTTATTCTTTGTTTTCTCTAAATTTGAGGAGATTGAATCTGAAATTACTCTGCTACTTTCCTTCTGGACGACATGCCAGAACCAGACACAGCAGGTCAGAGTTTACTGCTAAGTTGGGTGGTGTATCTGATGTACATTAAGGGTACCTAGCCTTGGAGTAAATCAGATTTACTCCTGTGTAAGTGGAACAGAAGTTGGCCTATTTATCTTTTCATGTCTGTCCAGTCCTCCACTGAGAGCTCTGAGAAGAAACAGAGGAGCTATTTCACCTCCAGTGTCACTGCCATCTCTGGCAGAGGAAAAAAGTTTGGAAAGAAGCTCCTCTGGAGAAATCGTTCCAAGCCATCTTTGTTTCTCCTCTCACTCCTTCTTCTCCCAGATGCAGAGGGTGGGGATCTAAAAATCCGCCAGCAGGGAAAGATCCATATCTTTTAAGGAAAAAAAAAAGAAAAAGCAGATAGATGTAAGGAGACTTGCCAAACACAGCACGTCTTGTCACTCGTGTGCAGTAACCCCCTGCAACAGCATGGTTGGAGGTCGTTCACAACCTCTCCTGGCATCATACTGAAGAGTGAGACCAGCACCAGGGAAAAAAAAAAAAAAGGTCTCATCCATTTAGGTCCCGTGATGTAGGCACATGGAAAGTCTTCCAGAGCCAGTTTAGTTTGCATGCGCAGCTTGGAAGGTGCAAGAAATGTCCAGATTATGAAATAAGCAGTCCATAAATTCCTAATCCACATCATTAAAGACTGCCCTGAAGCATGAGGGTTTGTGACTCCAGTTCAGGAAAGAGCTGAGCCTGTGCTTATTCTTAAACCTTTCCTTAATTCTTATTCACACATCTGAAAGAGCAAATTTGACACATTGAATAATTAACTGAGGACAAAGTTGGCAAGAAACCTCTGGGATAAAAATAAACTACTGAGAATTCAGAATAAATGGGTGAAAATCATAGTGTGTTCCCCAGACAGTTCATAAGGGAGGAGGAAAAAGAAGTGGATCTGACAAATCGTTCACACTGAATAATTCAGCCAGCATAGTTTGCTCCACGCACAGGGGCAAGGGTCTGAAATGTTGAAGCTGCTACTGAACGGGGTCCAGTTCGGTGGGGATGGCGAAAACTAAGCTGTATATTGTGGGGGCATACGTGGATAAGCTTTGATAGATGGGTGGTCTCGATGATTTATTTACGATGTCTCTTTAGCACTAAATTACATATTTATATCACACAAAATTACATATTTATATCATTAAACTGTAGGCAGGGTGGAAGCTGTATCCTTTTCCAACGTGAACTGGCTCTGGTGAAGTTTGGTGAAGGACAAATTGACCCAGCTCTGCTAAAGCCTAGGATTTATGCCCTGGTTGATGACCAAAGGTTCAGCTCCACTGAAAGCTGCAGGATCCATTGCCAGGGGGAGCTGCTGTGGTCGCAGAGCATCGGGGGGCTGTGCAACAAGCGTGCCCTTATGAAGGAGGGCTGTTTGCTGGGGGGGCTGATTTTATCAATGGAGAATCTGCCTTTTTTTTTTTCTTTTTTAGGTAGCTCTGGAAATGCACCTTCCTGATAATGAGGAAACAATTTTGGATTTATTTTCAGAGCCATGGCTGTCTGGGGAGCTATTAGCTGCGGGATGGAAGACAGCAGCTGTTGAACTCTGCACACCAACACTACACAACAGGTTAGGGCAGGAAGTGAAGAAGAATCCAATTGAAACCTTAGGGGGAATTTAAGGAGACAGAACATAATTAACTCAAATTAGATTTTGGCCAGGATACCAGGGCTCTGCTGTTGTGAAACACACATCTGGGATCTTGGACAGCCATGAGGCAGCTCATCAGCTGGTGTAAATGAGCCTGGCTCTATTCTCCTCAGTGGGTGAAAACTGGCCTCCTTGGAAGGAGTACAATGGAGGGAGTTTGGCTTGCACCATGCCAGAAAACCTGGCCCACAAGGTCAGGAAAGCAGCTTCCCACTGCTTATCTGTCTAGTTCCTCTCTGGCGCCGGTCCTTTTAAAATAGTAATACAAATATATCTATATATCTATATATAAAAGGCAAATAATGAATTTAGGGGAAAGAAAAGGATACCTGCAAATAACATGGAATACAATTCAAAAAAAAAAAAAAACAGTCTAGGTTTCCGCAGTATCTTTCCTGAGCAGAGGCAATTTATTCCTCCAGGTCTGGGCTGTGGCTGTTTCTATAAACGTGTCAGGGGCTGGGGGCAGATGGAGAACACAGGACATCTCATTGGGTGTTTTGAAGGGCTCAGTGTCCCATTTCGCTGTGATCCGCTACACCAGGAAAATTTCATTGCTATGGGGATGCCCTGAACTCTGGTACGTTCCCATGGGAGAACCACCCCCAGAAATAAAACCCTCGTGGAGGTCTGTGGCGTCTGCAGACCCTGTGGGTCTGCTGTGCATCTGTGCCATGCTGCCCCTCTGCTCTGGTGGCTTGTCTCTTTCTTAGGTCTATGGTCTGGTGTAGGCCGGGGTCTCGCTGAGATGAAGGGAATAAACAGCACTGAGGAGTCAACAAACCTAGGAGCTGGGAGAGGGACGGGAGTCCAGAGGTCATCCAGTCCTCCTCCTTGCCCCAAGGCAGGATGAGTTTACCTGCGTCATTCCTAACAGATATTGTCTAAATTGTTCCTGAAGACGTCCGCTGGTGGCTGTTTTACCCCCTCCTGACAGTCTATTCTAGTACTTCTCTTCCCTTATCTGTGTTCTCCCTAGTGTCTCACATCAATCTCTCTTGCAGGAATTTAAATTCAGGACTCCTTGTCCTAACCAGCAAGGGCACAGCAATCAGATTATCCTCTTCCTCACACAAGCAGATTCTCATCTCTCTCCCATTGTCTTCCCTAAACAATCCATCCCCGCTTCCTTTACTCTTCCTTTGCTGCCCACATCTGCTGGGCTTCTGCTCTTCCCCTCCACCCTGCTCAGGATTTTCTTCAACTGGTCTACGTGCTCCTTGAAATCTCCTAGTGCACATTTAGGGTTTCCTGGGGTGGCCTTCAGGCGACAGATTACTTCACCATCTGTAGGCTGTGCTCCTGCACATCCCTCTCCATGGCATGCTCGTGCACCACGCATGGTGCTGCCTGCTGCCCCTCTCCTGTTCCCACTTTTTCCCCTCCTCGTCCACCCCTCCTGCCTGAGAGCAGTGTCCTCACTCCCTGTTTCTTCCAGACCCTGCTCCGGTTTCTCTCGGGGAGGATTATCATGGAGCTTCTCGTAGGGGTGAGCCGCAAGGGTAATCTTCTGAGGCTAAAGGAGCCGCGCAAGGCTGAGATAAATATTGGTGCAACTCATGCAGGGTGTATGTGGCAGGAGATCTGGGGATCCTACCTTAATTTCTGCCTGTTAGCCCCTGTGAGTCAGATACTGCCTTTGCTTAGAGGTAAAATGAAGCATGAACTTAAATTTTGGCTGGACTGGGGCCTCGCACGGGTATCAGGATGAGGTGAACAACGGGTTTAGGTACCGGACATCAGTCAGAAATACCTAATGCCCGTGTGGATCAGGACCTCCAATGCTGTCTTTGGTGATGCCTTGCCAAGAGGAGGTAAATAAGCAGGAACCACCACAGATCTGACTGCAAAACCACACCAGAAGCATCACTGTGCCAGTTCTGCTGTTCCTCATAGACGGGGTTGGAGGAGGCAGTTTTAGCTCCTGTATTAAAGTCCCTCTTGCCCTATACGGGATTATCAGGCAGTGCTGAGACCCCTGTGGCTAAGGAAAACCCTGAAAGAAGCGTCACTCCATCTAAACTTTTCAGATTAATTGCAATGACTTCTGGCTCTGTCCTGCATGACAGTCTCACATCTTTTCCCTGCCCGTTCTGCTCGTGGCTTGCTTCTCCAGAAGGTGCAACACAGCCCTTCTCAAGTGATACTGAAGCAAGCAGCATCCCTGGGTGAGATGGAAAACCAAGTGTTTGGCCACTTCTGTAATCTTCCAAAATCCCCCTGGCAATTTTGCAAGAGTAGGTGTGTTGGCCCTGGCTCATTTCCAGCTTTGCTAATCATATTGCGGCCTAGAAAAAAGAAACCCCAAATCAAAACAACAAAACCCGGGAGGCTTCTGCTGCAATTTTGGTTGCATGTGATACTCTTCCAAAGCTGTTGCACAGGGATGATTTTTGAGGGTGGACAGGGTGATTATCCCAATGCTAAGGACAAAAGCTGATGCGGGCAATTATTGCAGCAGCTTGCAGCGCTTTCTGGGATCTCTGCTGCTATGTATGATATGAGGATTGATAGCCCAGTGCTATGCTGAGATACTGGTTCTGCACGTGTGTGTGTTCTTGCATATATACACAATTGTTTGTAATATGCTTTATGATCAAAGGTACTACATAAATGTGAGTTATTAATAATCATAATTATTGGATGTTGAAAATTGTTTCTGGGTATTTTGCCATTAAAAAATAAAAGAAGAGAGTTTAAGCACTTTCAACTTTTGCCCGGGAATATTATGTTCATTTATAAAACAATATTAATGAGTTGCCTAAAGGAGCCTGTAATTTGGGTTGTTGCTGTGGATATTATCTTGCCATTAAACAGTTCAAAAACTCAAAGGGGAGCATTTTCAGAAGCAGAAGCGTAATAACAGTTTATAATACCTGACATTCACATTGCACTTTTCATTCCAATAGATCATAAATCATTTTGCAAGCCATAAATAGAGGGGGGCCTGCTCACCTCCCAGTGAAACGCGGTCATCTCTGGGGTGGAACGCAGCAGCAACGCTGTGCCAGCGGTGTTAAGCAACAGCTTGTTTAGGAGGTGAAGTCATACAATCACAGGCGTTAGGGCTGGGAAAAAACTCATTAAGTAATTTACTCCATCCCTCTACCCCTACGTGCTTGTTGCTCTGTCCTGTACTTTGTCCAGACTAGTTTTAAACATCCCAGGGGAGGTAAGGAACATCTCCAAACGAAACTGCAAAAGCAAGCGGGAGTAGACAGAGGAGCTGAAGCCCAGCCAGGACAGCAGAGCAATGCTCCTCTTGCAAAAAGTGCCACGGCTTATCTGGGGCCTGCTGCACAGGGTTTTCAAAGCACAGCAGGCTTGGAAGGAGCAGCTCATCCAGCACAAGCATTCTTCCTGCAGGTTTCCTCTCCAGGTGCTCTTCTCTCCCATCATTTACAGGTGTGGATGGAGTGCCTGCGAAGCAGCATGCGTCTCCGCATGCTGCTGGCTGCAGAGAGACGATGCAGCTCGGCAAGTAGGCTCCTGCAGGGGCAAAATCAAGGTTGGAATCAGCATCGCTCCGAGCGGGGTCACTTCAGGTCAGGCAAGAAGGGCCAGCATTTGAGATCTGCGGTGCAAAGAGAGGGCTGGCCACACAGGAAGCTGCGGACACGCTCTTGTTTGAAGCATTTGAGCCAGGGCTGGAAGAAAAGTGTAGGAATAGCAAGCTGCCTGGTGCTGGTTGCGCAGGAGGCAGGCATGCTGGCCAGGCCAGGCCAGCGTCACGTGCCCGGTGCATTGTGCACGGGCTGTGCCCAACACTGCCGATGGAGAGCAAGGAGAAGGGCTTTCCTACCATGCGACTAGTCACCCTGCTCAGCCTCTGGGGTCACGGGCAGGGCCAAACGCACAGTGCTGACAAGCGCGAGGTGCTGCTGGTAACTCAGCCCTTCTCCCTAGCCCCACATCTACTCAAGCGAAACCCCAGCCAAGCCTCCTGCTGGACAAATCCTCAAGTTTTCCCTCAGCCTTGGCTAAACTCCCCCTGGCTTCAGTGGCTGTTTACTCATTTCTCACTCAAGGAAACTCCTATTGATTTTTTGACCCGGGTAAGACTACAGAAAGGATGAGTAAGTTCCTCAGGGTCCGTCTTCGTGCTCCCAGCCCCAGGGCGACCCTTTGCCAATACAGGAGTGACACCCGGTGCCCGAGCAGGAGGGAACCAGCTAGTTGTTTAGAAATGCTGCCTGGCCTGGCTGCTAGACACACCTACTTGTTCCAGGAGCGACCTTCCTGCCTAAGGATATTTAACACACAATGGCTGGCACAACTGAACTTTAATTTTCCAGACAATTATGGTGAGGCGGCATTCACCACATTCCTTTCATGCTCCTTTGATGTTGGGTGATTTCACAGTACATAATGATAGGACACAGACCAGACTCACATCCTCACCCTTTGGAACTAGCACCCACTACCAGAGCCTCCTTTTTTTTAGATATATAACATATATAATATATACATTTATATATGTGTCTCCCCTCCCCCCGCAGCAGATGGAGTTGTTTTGAGCGTTATTATTTTGGATCCTTAATTAAAGTGCCCTTGTTAATTATATTAGGGGACACTCCTTAAGCAATCATAAGTTGGAGAGCAAGGACTCTCCCTGCTCTGACTCCAACTCCTATTATACAAAGTCCTGGGAGATGCTGAGCAGGATTGTTTGGATATATGGGATTTTTTGCAGTCTCTCATGAAATTATACACTCAAAACCATCATTTCTATACTCTGTGGAAAGCCATTTCTAAGCCATAGAGCAGAGCTAATCTTAGGCCTCTTTTTCCTATAAGCACCCAGTCAGCAGATGGTTGTCACTTTTAGTCTACCCATTTCTCCAAGATCATGAGGCAGAGTTTGGGCAACAAGAGGTCGCGTTGTGCTCTCCTCACAGCCTCTAGAAGCAAAGGAAGTTGCTGGCAAGGACAAATGCAGCACTGCACCTCTGGGATAAGTCCTACTGCAGCCAGAGGAACCCAGCTGGAGCCAAGGCGAGCTGCAGGATAGAACAGTATGGGCACTCCACCTGTGCGTCAGCTGGATATCTAAACTGCTTGGTGTTTGTCATCTCTTCTATCTACCTTTGCCTTAGTCCTCTGAGGCAGGTAAGTGCAAGTCCCACTTCATGAGAACCTGAGTCACTGAGAAGCAAGGTGACTTACTCTGGGTCACACTCTCAAAATGGCTCCCAGGATGATGAAGACAGGATCCTGACCCACACGGTGCTCCAGCCTCACCTCGTGCCCTCCGTCTGACCCGTGGGTGCATGCAGTCACTGCTGCAAAATGCTTCTCCCAGCCTGTGCAAGCCCAGAACCATCCTGCGCATCCAGTTTCGCACAACTCCCACCCAAGCCCTGCTGGTATCCCAAAAGTAAGCAGAAAGGAGTCTGCACTGAGGAACTCAGGTCGTGGGAATGCTGCCTGTCCCTGTCTGCAGGCAGGGGTAGGATGCATCTCCGGAAAGAAATCAGCAATGGCATCACCATCATGCAGCTCTTGTACAGTAGCTATAGAGCTTTCACTAAGCCCCAGGCTCAGATCTCAGCTGGAGAGGGTTTAAAGTCACTGTCTCATCCTCCTAGGAGAGCATTGTTATCAGCGATCATCAGTTAAATGCTGCTTCTGCCTCTGCTACTGATATGTACAGCAGAAAGAAAGATCCTGGAAGATGAAAAAGCACAAATATGCTGCAGAGCAGTGTGACCTCTCTGCAAGGTGAACTGAGTGTGAACCCAGGTCCGCTGCTTTCCGGGTGAGTGAGCCAGCCACCAGGCAGCATCACTTCCACTTCCTCCTCCTCTGCTCTTGCAAAAGGTGCTTGCATGCGCTGGCACTCGGGGAAAGGCCCCATGGCTGGGCTGAAAGGGTCCCTGAGTCTCATCTGTGATGTCCTGAGGAGCCTCAAGCAGGTGCTCTCTGGTCAAACCCTGCACAGTATGTGGGTATCTGAACCTGGGTGCAGCCCCACGGAGAGGGCTTTAACGCGATGCCTGGTTTCCACCCGCGTGTAGAATGCAGGAGTGTTACAGCAGCTGGATGCTGTGTGCTCCATCTTTTGCTGGGATGAGCCTTTGCTCTGTGACAGAACTGGGAACTCAGTAGTTCTGAGAAAGTCCTGTGTTTAAATTGGAAATTATTTATTATTTCTTGTTGATCGAGTAATACAGCCAGAGAGGGACTCCTTCCTTACCTGTAGAGGAACGGACAACTTCAGTGTGATGTGGTAGCTGTAAAAGAGTATTACCATGTGTAATGGTACCATGGTGGAGTGCTATAAAGAGCGTCCTCTTCCCCAGGCTGAACACCCCCAGCCCCTTCAGCCTGTCCCCATGGCAGAGGGGCTGCAGCTTCTGGGCATCCTCGTGGCCTCCTCTGGCCCCGCTCCAGCAGCTCCATGTCCTCCTGTGCTGGGGACCCCAGCCCTGGCCACAGCACTGCAGGAGGGCCCACAAAGCCAGGGTGTATCGTACAAACTCAGCATAGAGTATTCAATAACTGTATTTAGTGCCCACACACAGGGCATGCTGGTAGGAACCAAGATGCCTCTATGTGACTGTTGTACACCTGTGATCTATTCCCTCCTGATGACTGAGCCACCTGGCAAAACCAGCCTACCGCCTCTCCCAGGGAGCAAGTGACTTCTTCACTTGAGTAACTGAAGTGGGGAGCCGCACTGTATTTTCTATGTACTTTGGTTCTTTATTGGTGAAAGGCTGTGTATTTTTGGTGTGTGCAGGCAAGCGGATAAAAGCACTCAGATACCCACAAGGTAGTGAGGGCTGCAGCATGGCAAAAACAGCTCTTAACACGGAGACAGCCTGGGAAAGCCTCCCACCCAGTCTGACCGTTCTGATGGGGTTTCCAAAATGTCAAGTTGGATGTCAGACAAAACCTTATTTTTGCACCTAATAGGGAGTGGGTGGCAAGGAGACAGGAGCTGTGACCAGCCTCCCCTTCTCAGGGGGTCTTGTGGCTGTGGGGTGGGCACTGGGCTTACCTTTGTGCCAGGCAAGGGAGCCCCAGTTTTTAGCTCTGATCTTGGGCTCATCAGGACAGCTACTGCCTGAGCTCAGAGCCTGGGGCACGGTGACCAAGTCTGGAGCATCTGAGGACCTGCAGCTGCAGAGGTTGGAAGGAATGGGCTTGGCGAGAGAGGTGGCTCCATCCTGCAGCCCGCTCATTTCTCATGCTGGGGAGACGAGCACAGAACAGGGCGCACCACCAAGGTTAATGTAAACTGGAAACCGAATGCCAGGTGGTTGGAAAATTCCCTGTTTGGGTTTCCAAAGAAAATCATAGGTTGGGTGGACACGTTATTTTATTAAACCCTGACATGCACTTTTCTCCCCACCCCCATTACCGCAGGCACCTGCCTTCCTATCAGAGGTGTGTCTCCTCCTGGAGGAACAGCAGGCTGGGGAAGAAAGGTTTTTTGCAGCACAGGCACACCACAGTCTCTCTCTGACTCAAACCTGTGAACTGCTCAAAGCTATTCATCTCAACTGAGGTGCTCAAACAAACAAAGGGAGTGTGCTCAGGCCAACTTCCTGGGACTGCTTGTGGTCAAAGATCCCCTTGCATTTTTTGTTTTCTCCTTGTCTTGCATGTTAAGCGGAGGGCCTGGAGAAATTCCAGGCTGAGTAATTACCTTCTGCCTACTTGAAATTCCCTCCTGCAATTTCTCCAAGAGGAATTACTCCTGACTTCTGCTTCTGGAAAGGAGCAGAAACCCAGCTCAGAAAAGATGGAAGAAGGATGAACTGCTGCAGGCTTTGCAGGAGGCTTACAAGTGATCACCCAGCCCAGTGTGCTTCTCACTCTGATATCTCACAGTTCAACTAGGAAGCCCTTGCACAAAATCCTCGGGCTTTCAGGGCCCTGTGTCTGGCAGAGAGAGACGCATCTGAGCCTTCATCACATTGTAGATGAGCTGTCTTGGGTTGCCATCAAGCTCCGAGCCAGCTCAGTCCCCTCAGTGAGCTCAGCAGATAACGCTGCCCTTAGGGTGGTCCTCATTCACTCAACTCTTGTCTAGTTGGATTTTTTAATCTTTGGGTTCGTTATCTAGCTTTTCTACATTGTAATTCTTCTCCCTGGAAAGTGCATGTGTGTGTGTACCCTAATTTCCTCATAAACTGGGGGTCAGACATGCCCAGTCATGCATGTAGCTTTTTAATAGTAAATGTTCATCTCTTTAGCCTCCACTGGAAGCGTTTATTTGCCATTTTTTAATTCTCTGTCTTTCCATTGCAAGTTTGGAGCTACTGGAAAAGCACTGGGCTCCATCAGTTCTGTTACCCCAACAGCTTCTAAACTGTACGGGGTTGAAGGCATCCCCAGCCACCAAATCTCACGGTAGATCACCATCCTGGGTGTCCTGAAGTCCTGCTACTCCTCCTCTCAATGCTCCAGTGGCTATGACTTCCAGGGCCTTTAACAGCAATACTTGTCTAGCCTGGATCTATCCTCAGTGAAGGCATCTGGATATGTGTTTATTTTTGTGTTGTGGCCTTGAACTCCCAATGCAGTCAGCAGTGGGCCAGCCAACGGAGGGTGTGAGTCAGTCAGCCCCCCAGCCACAGCAGCACAGGATGGCCCACTTGCCTCCAGCTGTCACTGCAGGAGAAGAGCTGCTCTGTGGTTTGCCAGCCCCTCATGGATGTCTCAGATACCCCTTTGTGTGCGAAGAGTCACTAGGACCCTGCATGTGGGTGACTGAATTGGTCTGTAGCTGCTGTGTATGGTTACATTATGGCTGAATTTAGGGTGAGAAAGCTGCAAGTATGGGAGCCAGGGCAACACAGGATTGTTTTTCATCCTAGTGTTTGCACAGGCCATGATGGATCTGCCCTCTGGTCATTTCTTTGATCTCTTTCTGAGCTTGTATCTTCTTTGGGGACAATGAGTTCCCAGCTACACTCACCCGTTGTGGTAAAAAGTAATTCCTTTTGTTTTAAAGCTGATAACAGAAGAACTGGGGGATGTGACTTGAGACTACGAGAACACCCATTCTTCATTCACCTCCAGGACAGTTGTGATTTTATGCAGACCTCTGTCCCATTTCCCCTCTTCCCATCCAGGATTTGTTTCCTAGGTCCTAACTGCAGACTCTACCTTCACCCTGAAGCTAACCAGACCTTTGGCCACCCCTACCACCTTAGGCATTGTGGCATTTTGCCTTTCTTTTCTACACTTCCTGAATTAAGAGACTAGAAGTGCACACTGTATAGAATTAGAATCGCAAAATGCTTTGGGTTGGAGAGGACCTTTAAAGATCACCTAGTTCCAAACCCGACGCCATGGGACATCTCTCACTGGACGGGGTTGCCCAAAGTCCCATCCAACCTGGCCTTGAACACTCCAGGGAAGTGGCTTATCTAAGCCAGAGGTTTCCTGTAGAATTATACATTATCTTTTTTCTTTTCTTTTTTTTTTTTTTTTTTTTTTTTTTTTCTTTTTTTTTTCCTCATGTGCCTGTGTATGATATACTGTACTCATTTCCTCATATTCCATCTTCCATCCTAATAATGTTGTTGCAGGCTTCACAATGAAGACAGGTGAAGCAAGGACTGCAGAGCGAGGTGATGCATCTTTTCTTAGGTTGGCTAAAGTAGATGTGCGTGCACACAGACACATGCTCCGCCCTCCTTATAAACCTTGTCTCTTTAAAACATCCCAACTCTTGATTTGCCTCGTTTGACCACCACTCCCTCAAGGCCTGTCTGCACCCATACCTGGCAGCCCTCTTAGGGCAGGGCGGACATTACCTGCTCCCACAGGCTCAGCCTGTCTGGATGCCTCTGTCGCCCCTCCCTCTCCCCCACAATTTCAGAGATCCTACTATCATCCCTCTGCTTTCTTATCCAAGATTGATGCTCTTGCCCTTGAAGGAAGCCCTCAGACCCAGCTTAGCATCATGGGTACACAAGGAGAGGTCCTGAGAGGGAGAGGGGAGGAGTAGGAGGGGCAACTTTGCGCTTGTATCTGTGTGCATTTGTGAGGGATGGACTTCCAAAGCACTGGCCTCAAACAGAAGACACATTCTTTCAAGCATATAGGCTTTTCCTTGGTCTAAGCTGAAGTTGGTTAATGCCGCCTTCAGCAGAAGCCTTTAGCCTACTCTGCAGCAAAGAGCAATGCCCCGCACCAGCCTCCTCCTCCATACACTCCTCACCTTCAGCCTTGCAACCCTCAGTAGAAGTCAGACAATGCACTGAGCTGCAGACATTTGGTTTCATGTTTTTCACTTGGATTCAAGGATGTGTTGAAAAATGGCACTTAGTGGTGACTGCATGGCTAAAGCTTCCCAGGAGCAGCGTGAGGATGCTGGGAAAGACTGGCAGTGTCAAAGGAAGTTGCCCAGGAATTCCGGGAACTAACTAACCTGTAGACAGGACTAAACCTCATGAAACACACAGCAAACAATCGTATGAAGCCTGCATCCAAAATCAAGGTGTCTTTCTCAGGTGCTCACAGAGGCAACTTGGAAGAAATTACATGAAACAATCCTTCTCCCATAGGGGAAGCCACAAACACCCAGCGGTCTCTCCAAGCCCTCTGTATGGCACGGGATCATAGAATCATCTAGATTGGAAGTGACCTTCAAGAGCATCAAGTCCAACCATCAACCTGACCCACCAAGTTCCACCACTAAACCGTGTTCCTTAGTGACACGTCCACATCTCTTAAATAACTCCAGGGATGGGAACTCCATCACTGCCCTAGGCAGTCCTTTCCCTCTCCATGAAGAAATTCTTCCTAATGTCCCATCTAAGCCTCCCCTGGTGCAACTTGAGACCATTTTGTCGCATACTATCAGTTGTCAACTGAGAAAAGAGACCAGCACCTCCTCACTGCAACCTCTTTTCAAGTAGTTGTAGAAAACAGTGAGGTCTCTCCTCAGCGTCTTCTCCAGACTAAACAACCCCAATTCCTTCAGTTGCTCCTCAAAGCTCTCATTTTCTAGACCCTTCTTCACCTTTGTCGCTCTTCTCTGCACATGCTCAAGCAACTCAGTCTGCCCTTGGCCTCACTTGTTTCATGGCTTTATCTCAGACCTAGAGTACCTAGCTGCGGAGCCACTGATGGGGATGGTCCATCTTAAGAGAAATTCAAAGATAATGCTAAAGAGGGTGGTCGTTTTACAGAGGTCATAGCAACCACAAAGTAGGCAAGATGAAACTTGTTTGGCTCCTAAATGAAAACCGAGGTTTAGTATTTCATCCAGACATCTCTCTGGCCATCACAGTGGGGCTGTGCACTGAAATAGATGAGTTGTTGATTTGGGAGCAACGCAAACACAGGATTGTTCTTAACCAAGCCCAAGAAAAAAAACCTTGAGTTTCTCAACCATGCAAGCTGCTAGAGTTCTCTTCCAGGATGAATGGATTATATCCTTTGACCAAGATGAATTACAGTGGTTTTTATCTGTAAACATACTCCCATAATTAAATTTCAGAAAGAGAAAAAAAAATCAGATGGGCAAGGTAAACTGTTTCATTTTGTTATATTTCTCTGATTCTTTTTTATTATTATTATTTTAATTGGTTATCAAAAGCAGATCAAATAATAGAGCTGAATTTAATATATATATATATATTTCATTTGATTTTGTGGCAATTAAACTGCTACCTGAGAGAAACAGAATAGCCCAGCATTAAGAAAAGGATCCTTCAGGCGTTTTTGATAGTCTTTGTTTCTTGCTTCAGACTTCCAACCCCGCTTTCTTTTTGCATTCCCCTGGCTGATTCCTTGCACAAGGCACGGGACAGGGGTGTGATATTGCACCTCTCCCACTGGCTGCTCCTTCGTTCTCCCAGCTGCGCTACCTCGGAGCGCTCCCCGGGGGACACATGCTGTCCTTGACCCTGTCACCATTTGTCTTGCCCTTTCTTACCTGCAGATTGCCAAACTCTTCCATGCCTCTGGCATCACTTTGCCTACCACACCCTGTGCCTCCACACCCCTTTCAACACAATCCCGCACCTTTTCCACCTCCACGTCTTCCTTCCCCAGCTGCTGCCTTGAACTCACTTTGTTTTCCACCCCTTTCTCCACGTTGCTTGTTATCTCCACGGCCTATCATGACTTTGGGATACCTCTTAACAGCAATGCTGCCTTCTCTGCCTTGACATGTGTCTTGGTCCCTCTCAGCACTGAAATCCCTTCCCACTTCTTCAAACACCGCTGAGAAACAGAAAGCTTGTCTCTTTGGCATTTATTACTATTCATTTCTTATTATTGCTTTCTTGTTCTGAGCTGGCTGGGGACTTCTTTGTGATAATTGTGCTAGAGGAAGGCAGAAAGACACTATTGCTTCCCCAAAGATTTCTATAGTTTTAGCAAAACAACATTTCATTGGATCACACAGCATTTTAGTGGATCAAACACCCCCCATCCCGGCTTGGTCTGGATCTTTCGGATCCCAGCTGGCCATATCTGCCCCAGCACCAAGAGGGTGCTTCAACAAAGTGGTGCCATCTGAGCTGCTCTTCTTGAGCCAGATCCTTCCAGTGCAGGATGTGCTGTTTCATATCTCAGCCTCAGCTTCCTCACAGATACAGCAACCTGACCTATGGGGTGGGCAGCTTGCGTCAATTAGGTTAGTTAAGATCAGTAAAATGTCTTGAATCATCCACAGTAATCACAATAGCCAAAGCACCTTACCATTATTAATTATCTTGCTGTCAGGAGCTGGGTTGTCTTGCTGCCCAATTATACAGTCAGGAAAATTGAGCTGGCAGGAACTCCTCTCTGACCCCATTTTATAGCCAGGTTCAAATTCAGGGATTTTCCACTTACTCATCCTGAACCCAGTCTAAAAGTCCTTACTCAGCTATTACCTACCCTTCACCTGCAAAGAATATTATTAATGTCAACAGGGGTTTCCCTAGCAAGAAGAGAATAAAAACAGAGGAAAGGTCAAATGTGCAGGGCCTGGTTTCTTTCTCAAGTGTGAAATGGACTGAGGCAAAAGTTCATCCTGCTTGACTGGAGGCACACGGCAGAGATAATGAAGTTTTGCAGGAATTTCCAGAGCATGGAGATTTTCATTTCTGTGGCCTGGTGCTCTCTTTTGTCTGAGGTCATAGACATTGTCATATTCAAGTCCTGAAGTCCTCTGATGCTCCTCATGCCTCCCACCCAACTGGATGCGTAAAGCCAACGGCACCTCCCAGAAGCGCAGGGCAATGGGAGAAGTGTGGGAGAGGGGCTGTGGGTAAAGGACCTGCTCAGTGCAATGTCCAAGCTCCCCACTGCTGAACCCAAATGGCTTTGAAGTTTTGGGGGCTTCATAGGTCTTTGGTCTGGGGAAAAATTGATTAAACCCTTTGATATCAGTGATATTACAACATGACAGAAAGGGCTCGGTGCTGTCACTTCCCCAGAATCCTTGTTGGTATTCAGGCAAAACCACATTGAAGCTCTGCCTTTGACTATTTTTCATTTCCTTCCTGTGTTGCCTCATTGTACGCCTGAAGGAAAGGCGATGTGCCTTAGGATGGGTCCATGCTCACAGCCTGCTGATTAGCTGGCAGGACGTGCTGATGGCCAGCTGGCTGATAGCTCTGAGACTGCCGAAAGGCCCTTTGATGATGCACTAATTTATGTCCATCTTTCCCACCTGGCTATTGCTTTTTATGACATTTGTAGATAGCTTCAATCTAGCTTCAAGAATCCCCACCCTTTGACCAGAAGAAGTAAAACTGGCCCATCTGGAAGAGGTTAGAATGTGTGGGGGGAAGGTGAGATTGTAGGAGAATCACTTTATTAAGAAAAATAGCAGGAAGCTTTCAAAAATGTGACGAAGGTAAGTGCTCAGGAGACCTGGACTGGCTGGGTAGTTGTGTGGAGAGGAACCTGATGAGGTTCAACAAGGGCAGGTGTAGGGTCCTGCACCTGGGGGGGAACACCCACACCCATCAGCGCAGGCTGGGGCTGAGCTGCTGGGCAGGAGCTCTGAGAGAGGGCCCTGGGTCTGCTGGTGGCCACCAGGCTGACCACGAGCCAGCAGTGTGCCCTGGGGGCCAAGAGGGACAATGGGACCCTGGGGGGCACGGCCCAGAGCGGGGCCAGCAGGCGAGGGAGGGTCTCACCCCTCTGCTCTGCCCTGGGGGGGCTCCACCGGGAGCCCTGGGCCCATCGCTGGGCTCCCCAGGGCAGGGCAGGCAGGGAGCTGCTGGGGAGAGCCTGGGGTGGGGGCAGAGATGGGGGGGCCCTGGGACAGCTCCTGCTGGGGACAGGCTGAGAGCCCTGGGGTTGCTAGGCCTGGGGAGGAGAAGGCTGGCAGGGATCTGCTCAGTGCTGAGCAACGGCTGAGGGGGGTCAGGGGCTGGGGCCAGGCTCTGCTGGGTGCTGCCCAGCACCAGGACAGGGGGCAGCGGGCACCAGCTGGCCCCTGGGGAGCTCCCCCTGAGCAGGAGCCCAGGAACTGCTGTGCTGGGAGGGGGCAGAGCCCTGGAACACGCTGCCAGAGGCAGGGGAGCCTCCTTCTGGAGAGACCCAAACCCACCTAGTTGCTTTTCTGTGCCCCCTGCTCTGGGGAACTGCTTTAGGGGGGCTTGGACTGGAGAATCTCCAGAGGACCCTTCCAACCCCTTCAATTCTGTGACTCTGTGATACTCTGAGACTTCAGAGATGCTGGACTACCAGCTTGATGAGGATGACCTGCCTCATCATTGCTGAAAGGGTGGCAACTTCACGCAGCAGCTGCAGGTGGTATTTTCCCATCCTGGGCAAAGAACATGGGAGAAATCACAACTACAAGAAGTCAGCAGGCAGTAAGTGGAAACCACTGTCTCCTGCACAGGCTGCAAAGATGTACACACCTCTTCAAAGACAAGGTGCATGAACTTCCTATAAATCTGCCTCAGACAATGCAAATCTGGATGGCTGTGCAGTAAGTGATACCTGAGGTTCACCTGGTAATGCACACAGTTGGTTTAAACTGGAGCCAATATGTCAAGCTTATTTATTCCTTCAGTGAAAAGTACAAATGTATTTTCATTTTACTGGGGACCTTGGGTACCAGAAGTCCACAGGCTTCTACAGTTTTGTCCTGATCATCTCATATTAAAGGGACTTCCAGAGGAGAGGTATTGGCCCTAGTTTTTGCTTTCCTATCTCAGTAGAGCTGCAGGGATGGCAGCCTAAGAATTAAAACAGAGGTGATTTTGGATCAAAATAAAATTGAACAAGTGCAATGGAGTTGTTTGACAGACCAGAAAGTGAAATGAAGCGGGAAGACTGCAGCAATGGTGCTCATGGCCCGGGGAAGTTTGTTCCCCATCCATGGCGTAACCTGCTCAGAGCACGGTTCCAACAGAGCTCCCATGAGCAAGAGCTGCAGTTCCACAGCCACCCCCCACCTTGCCCTGCTCCCTGCCAAGCGAGCCTTTGTGCGAACACAGACACGTCGAGCCTAACTGCAAGCAATTAACGTCAAGCCCAGATCCAGGCACGGAGCTCAAGCAGGGCTGGGCTTACGAGAAGCAACAACAGAACAACAACTACAGGCAAGGAGAAAATGCAGATTGCATGGAGAAGGGCATTGGAGGGGAGGGGTGGGGTCAGCCCTTCCTCGGGGCCTGGAGCATCACACACATTCTTGCAGAGGCAGTAACCGAATCCACATGGTGCACAGGCCTTGGCAGATGAGCCTAATTTAATTGAGTGAGCCCCATACCTGAGGGGAGAGGAAACTTGTTTATTTGGAAACAAAACTTGTTTTTCTCTCTCTCTCTTTTTTTTTTTTTTTTTATTTTGTTTTGTTTTAGCCTCAAGGCCCTTGGAAATCTATGCCAAGTCAGCGTGCATGAGTCCTATCTTTTTTTAACCCTGCTTCTGCTGCTCCAGACAAAGAGGGCTGGCAAATGAAAGCTTTTCTAGGTATTATGGCCAGAAGACACTGTTAGAGGTTGCAAAATGCTTAAAAAATAAGTATGTCTTATTCCTTTCTTCCTCTCCGCTTCCCCAAAGAACACTTTTTGGGTTCTGTTTTCTGATGTCTGAGCTAACAAGGGGACATTTTGATCCTGCTCACTGTGAAGTTAGGGAAAAATAGAACAGAAGTATTCTCAAAAACCCCTTGGTTCCAGGAACTGTATCTTTAAAGGAAAGCAGAAAATGCCATGAAAAGCACAGATAAATCTCTCTAGAGGTAGCGGCAGTACCAACTGCAGTCCTATAACCTGATCTTCTGCATCACACACTTACAGCAGGTTCACATGGTGAGAAAGTGTGATTTAGGCTTGAACCTATTTTTTTTTTTTTTTTGGAGGGGGAGGGGGAGGAGAGGTTGAGGGGAAAAAAAGGGGATAGAAGTAAAAGTTCACCATTTGCAATGGCCTGTTTCTAAGGGGCTGAAAGCTTCCCACCTCTGCACTTTGCAGCACACTTTGGTTTTCCAGGGGCATCTCAGCCTTGCTGCTCCTGTTCAGCCAGTCACAAAGCAAAGAGGAGCACTGTACAGTGGTCATTACCTGACATTTTTCAAAGAAATGTCAGATCCTCATGCACAATCAAAAGTAACATGTTTAATGACTACTTCTCAGAGGTGAGTACCTCGAAACTGCACTGAAAAAAGGTATTGTCTGAAATACTGAGGCCTTGGCTTATACCGTTGGAGCCACTCACTTTTTCGTGCACGTTCCTCAGGGCTTGGATTCAATCTGCCCTGTCAACAGATGGGAAATGGAGGCAAGGGGAGGCTAAATTATAAGGCCAAACTCAAAGGGATCCATTACAAGTAGCCTCTCTCTGTGGGTTGCTTCCAGCTCGTGGTCTTGCTCTGTGGTAAAGTTTCACAAAAAGGAGAGGCAGTGCTAGAAAACATCCTTGTGCCAGAGGTGAGAAGGCTGATGTAAATTTCCTCTTATTGCTCTTCTTTTAGCCTCCAGTTTGTCAGTGTGCAAGTACAGAGGCAGAGACAGCAAAAAGTGCAATGCAGAAGAGAAAAATGTGAGAGTAAAAGCGATATTGCACCCCACGGAGAGTCTGGGTGCAGTACAAGTCCCATGCCTAGGTAAGGCAAACCCTTGCTCAACGCCTAGGAGAATTGTAAGTCTTCATATTCTCCCAGGTCTGGGTTTCACCTTATCTCTGCAACCACAATATGTCAGACAGTAGTCCAGAGGCCCACAATTATGTCACAGTGATTTCCACTTGCTTGTGGATGCAGCAAAGGACACATGCAAGGTAACGCCAAGGGTGGAGAAATTTAATAAACAGTGCCTTTGAGCTACTCTCCATATCAAAACAGCGAGATAAAAAATTACAAATGATTCATACCTCTGCCAAGTGGTTGCACAAACAGTGCTGAGGCAACGAAGCTGGAAGTGTGTCTCCATTGGCTGAAACATGCTCTCACCAGGGAGGACACCAGAGAAATGAAGTAGAGTGAACTTTTAGTAGGTGACAGTTCAAAAGGAAGATGAGATACCAAGGTATTTTTGGAAGAGAACTTAAATACCTGTGACACAGGTCCCAGCTAGATAGAAGTTACAGGAGCCAACTGATTGCTCTAATGAGCCTAAATTGCATCTGGAGCAGAATGCAAGAGAAGAAAACATTTGAGCCAATCAGATGTTTCAGTCCAAGAGATGAATGGGGCTCCTTGTGTGCAAACTTTCTCATGCTGCCACTATCTGAAAATGGTGCATGGACTGCAAATGTCTAGTGCAGCATTTAAGTCATTATTGAATGCTGTGGGTGCACGGCTATCCCCCACTCAAATTCCCCTGGGCTGCCTTCCCACCTTGCCAGTAGGGGTCAGAGTCACTTGCCCACAGCGATTCCAGCATCACATTAGGCATCGCAGGGTATCCCGCCTCCTCCACCTGCTTTTCCAGAAAAAGATCCTCCTGTGAGTAGTGCTGTACCCAGCAGTCCCACGCAGATTTCTCAGATACACTGTGAACTGGTACCAGACGTCTGTGTATGGACCACTGAATCCTGCCCTTGACCTGGGGGTGGTGTGGGAACTAAAATACCTGGAGTTAGGGGTCTGTGTATGGGTGTGATTAGACAATCTAGGTGTGTAGGGTTTTCCTTTTGGATAAAGAGGCATCCAATGTGTTGGTAATCTGCACATGTGTGGTGCTACTTGAGATGCTCTAATGTAGGTGGGACATCTGCAAGGGGCTAGCACAGGACCTGCAGGAGACTTGTGCCCTTCGGAGCAGCAGGTGGAGGCCGGGTGGAATACCCCACAGTGCCTGGAACAGAACCACGCGGCTGAGTGGGCAGCTAAAGGCATTCCAGGACAATTTGTTCAATGAGGAGCGACTCAGCACCCTTCCTGCTTTGCCCCAGATGCCCTCCTGCATTGCTCCTTAGACTCTGTTGGGTCCCACCCTGAGTGCACGTGGGTGCAGGCAGACACCCACATGCAGGCACCCGGCCACAGGCATGGCGATCTGTAACCCAACTCCTACCCTAAGCCACAGATAACGATTCACCCAGTGTGATCGCTCAACGAGATGTGCTGTGCTCTGTGGAAATGCTACTTAGATAATAATTTCCTTTAGTGTCTTGTGAAACCACTGCCTGGGAGGGATCCACAAGACTCACTGAAGTCAGGATATTGCTTCTACTGCTTCCGCTTTATCCACAAGACTTGGTAACCTTGCCAGATGTAGAAATTAGACTGGTTTGACATGACCTGTTCTTAGGAAATCCATTTCTTATAGCTTCCTTGTCCTCCAGGGTTGAACAAGGCACATTTTTTAAAGGCAGAGTTCATGCTTACTTTTCCACAGTTTCTTGAATTCCCATGTGCTCATGCACAAATATCCCCTGCTGCTCTTCTGGTGTACTTGCCCTAGTGGACAGAAGACAGGAGTTAACTGCAAAACTACGACACTGCACTACTTTCCATGCCTGTCCTGCCAGGCTGGAGATCAAAGACCTGTGAAGCATCCTTAGCCAGCCGGGAGGTCACCAGGCGTCTCATGAACCTGGATGCTCCTGGCAAGGGCAGAAGAAATTGAGCTATTTGTGCCTAGATTCCATGGTGATGGGCACCTTAGGGACCTGTAGGCTGGAAGATTAAAGAGAGATTTACAAGGCCCTGCCCAGTAAATGGAGATGCACACACTTTGTGTTACACACACTTTGTGCGTGAGTGGCCCCAGATAATCGCTAATGGGTCAGAGGTTGGCCAGGCTGGCTCTGGAGCACCCCAGCGTGAATGCAGTCAGGGCCTGCTCACCCAGTGCATCTGACTTATCTGAACAGTCTGCAGCCCGTGCTCTCCACACTTTGGCCTCTGCTCCAACCTTTATTGTTTTAATTGTTTTAACCATCTGGACACAGTTAACATTTTTTTTTTTTTTTTCTTTTTGGTCAATGCAGAAGCAAAAGATGCCCTTAATATTTGAGTCTCCTATGTGTCATTAAATAAAGGTGCCTTTCTCTGAGGAGTGCACTGTTGTGATTTTGGGGCAGAGTCTGCAGAACAAGGGATGAGAAGAAGGTTAAAGCAGGAGGAATCTGTCCTGGAGACAGCTGACTTGCCGCCCCAACGACACTGCACTACAGGCAGCCAGCCCTTAGTTGGAAAACAGCTGCCAACATAATTTTGAACTGTGAACAGCACTTTTTGGACACAGCCAATTCCCCCTTACCCCCCACCCTCAGAACCCTTTTCATGGACGCGTTGAGATTTCAATGAAAAATCCTACAGAAAGAACATGGATAAGAAAATAAACTTTAGAGAAAAAAAAAAAAAAAAAAGGAAAACATTTCAGAAATTCCTTTTAGATTTCTGGAGATTCTTCTTATTTATTTATTTATTTTTTTCTGGGGTGATAATTTTTACCATTTTCCATGGTGTGTCAGTGGTAAGAGATTCATTATGCAATGTGACTATCAGTATGTCATAAAATAGTTGTGGAAGTAGTCTCTATTTCTTTGTTTTGTTTTGTTCGTTTGCCTTTTCAAATCATTTAGGGCAAATGCTATTTAGCACTGGCTGAAATATCTTATCTTCCTTTCTAGATCAAAGTGTCTCCTGTTTGTGTTGTAATTAATAAGTAATGAAACACCTTAATTACAACACAAACAGGAGATACTTTGATCTGGAAGGGAAGATAAGGCATTTCTCTCACTGCGAAGTAGCAGCTGCTCATAATGATTTTGAAAAGAAAATAAAAATAGAATATTTAAACAATTTTGGGTCATTATGGCATGCCAGAAGTACCTGCCATAACATAGGAAGAGATAATATAAATATAATAAAATACTATTAAAAACCCATAAAGTAACCAAAGAATTTCTTGAACTATGTTTTTGGAGTGAAAATTCCCTCATCTAGGCAGTTTCAAATGTAGTTGGTTTTGTTCTGATTCCAAGTGAAAACAGCAGCAGTTCCTGGGAAAATGGGAACATGTGAGCATCACTGCCTTCTTGCTTCTACATCAATTCCTTTTCTTGCACTCTGAGACTGTAGATAAAGACCATCTCTAGTGCTGAAGATGTCTGGTGCAAAAAGAAACATCTTTGAAATTATTGCTCTGGCCTGGGGAAAAATGCAGAGAAAATCACTGCTTGCAGCGTCTGCCTTGCCCTGCAGAAAAGTGTAAGCATCTACCCATAGCGCCTGCATCATCCTGGCCCATCCTTCTGTCTGGTCCTCGCTGGTACCTGGAGAAGTCTTCGGTAACACCTCATTTATTCAAGAAACTCGTTTGAGAAAGACTGGAAGAATAGGCGTTATATCACTGATTTGTGATGTAAGTAAGTAATGGCTTCTTTATTTCAAGTATTTAAAGTCATTTTAAGTCATGACAGAAAGCAGATGGGTGCTGTGCCCAGTACTATTTGCCCCTGAAATTACCAGGGCCACCACTTGTAGCACCCCAGGCTCTGGTGGGGACTGCTGTGCCAATGACGAAGGTCACTGGTCTTCAAAGCCTGCACCCTGGCTGTGGAGCGCAGCCTGGAGAAGCTGGGACATCTGGCTCCTGTTTGCCATGCCGAAGCCATGGCAATAGCAATGAGAAGACCTAAAGGGGTGTGCGGCTGGGAGAAGAGCGGAGGTTGCGTCCTGCATTGCCATCTATCCAGGGACACATCGTAGAGAAGCTCTGAAGTCATGTCAGGAAAAGAGGTGGGACCTCCGTGCAGCTTCCACCTCCACACGGTGGCTGTAGCCAGCCCTGGTTACATCCTCTTTCTCCTGAGTGCCTCATGATTTGGTAATGATTAGCATTCGTTGGTCTTACAATATAAAATTACCTTTAGGAAATTGCTCATCCATCACTTTCAGGTTTCTTCCAGAAATTCAGTCAGAAATCTGTACAGAAATAAACATTTTCCAAGTGAAGAGGAAACAAGCCAAGCCAAGCTAAGCCAAGTTAAGCCAAACCATTTTTTTTCACAAACTTTAATAATGTGATGTTAATGGGAGGCAGAATAATGCAAATGTATACCAAAAAGAGAAGAAAAATGTAAAGTGGGATGGGGATCGTATTAAAAGGTGATGAACTGAACTCTGGCTGCAATTTAACTAACCAATGTAACTGACTGCAGCTTGACTAAAATCTGACTACATTTCCTTTTGCTGAAGAACTGATTTCTAACAGAGCAATGCTAAGATGAGCTCGGCTTACAAGTTAGGATGGAGAAGGTGTTTCCTTTCACAGCATCTTTCCACCTCTTGTGAAAACATATTTGGGATGGTCTTAGGAAGGAAGTGTCCCCATGTCACAGCCAGATAATAACTAAATCTGCATAAAATCAGGTGGTGAGACTAGTAAACAAGGAACAGGCGCACTTCAGCTTAATTTCTAAAATTCAGCTTTATCTGGTAATATTTCTATGTTATCTATAATAATGTTATCTGCAGAAAGTATCCTTGTTTTTTGGTTGGTTATGAATCTCATTATTATTATTATTATTATTATTATTATTATTATTATTATTATTATTATTGGCTACTGCCACCACACTGCAGCAAACAGGCTAAGATGTGCTGTTCGGCGTGGGTGCTGTGCTCACCCGCCTCACGCAGTTACACTTGGAGGCTTTTAATGTGGAGATTCACTTGGACCTTTCAGTCTACCCGCCCCAGGCTCGTTCCTTGGCTCTGGTGTCAGTGATGAGCAGTAACTACCTTTTTTTGCGTCCATTACAAGTTTGGTGCTCTGTGCTAAGGAAGTGGTTAAAGCTCCTTTTCCACCTACTCTGGAAAGACTCCTAGCAATGAATGCTTTTCCATGTATGAATGGCTTTATATGCTTTATTGGCTTATTCCCAGCTTCCTTAAACACAGCTTTTCCTAAAACATCGTGTCTTTTCTTTCACAGCTCTGTTGTGTCAGTCTTTATTTTCCACATGAAGTACTAATCCATACGAGCATTATCATGTGTGCGATGGTTGGCCACCTTGGCCATCACAGCAGTTAATGAGCTTTAATGAGTTAATAAGTTTTCTTTGGTTTTATTTTATTCTTGAATGACTGTGAATGTAAGGGCCATCACATTGCAGAGCACTATGCATTGAACTGGGACCTTCCTAAGAGAAATACATTTTCTACCTACAGCTAGAAGTCCAGAGTTCAGTATGAGAGATTTTGACTGTCCTACAGGAGCTTCTGTTGACAGAATGACTAAGACTGGAAGAATCTCAAATAGATTTTTTTTTTTCTTTTTAAATAATCTGTTTCTCAGAGCACTCAACACTTTTTTTTTTCTGAACAGAGAAATCATTCCCCTAATGGACTAATTCAGTCTGAATTTCCTCTGAAAGTGTACATTGTAACTGCATTTATATATGCTGCTATATGTAAGTAGGAACATGGAATGGCTTGGGTTGGAAGGGACCTTAAAGATCATCCAGTAAAGTACATAACATTTAAATACACACATATATATGTATATAACTGTAATTCAGTGACAGAATCAGCATCCCAAATCTGATTGAGAAAAATACATTTTGATATCCTTATTCCTGGAAAAAAAAAAAAAGTGAATATTCAAACTAAATTGAGAAAATAAGCAACCAGTCAAAATCTTCTGTCCAGGCAGATTAAATAAATAAATAAACCAAACTAATAAAAATGTGCCATTTTGATACAAAATATTTTCTTGAAGAAGTGAGGGAATTTGATCTGATAATGTCAGAACAGTATTTTAACATCCAGCTTGTTAAAGTATGAAACATATCTGTAAGTACAGCATATTAACATGAATTTATGTCAAAATGGTGTGGATAATAAACCCAGTATGGGCTTACTGAAATATTATCAAAATGAAATAATTTAATTCCTTCCAATCAAAAAAAAAAAAAAAAAAAAAAAAAGAAAAAAAAAAAAAACAAAACCG